>SMLS01063207.1:0-17332 GCA_004785975.1 Popillia japonica
TTATTTTTTGTACTCTAATTAATAGCCATTGTTATAGAATAACAACTAGCCCTAAGTTTCTTAAGCCTTAGCTTTAGCCGGAGTTGTATTTCGACGTTGAACTATTTTCAGTTACAGTGACTTCAATTAGCACATTTAAGACTTTAGATTTAGCCACAATTTATGGATGTTGTAGCACTTGTTACCAATGATCAATCGAATTCTGCGTATGCGACAATCTACGAGCAAGTTACTCTTATTTTACGTCTCATTTCTAAGAGCAGTTCCAGTATGATTTCAGTTGCATATAGCACTGCTTTTTCGGGCAAAATATTGAGAAACACTCCGCATTGCCCAGAAAAGTATACCGCAGAATAGGAAAGAATAAAACACAGAGAAGTATGCTAACTGTGCTGCAATAAATGTTTCTATCAATTTGACTCTGGGTTGACGATAATTTGGTTACAAGGGACTTAATGCCCTCTTCATGTAGCGATATCATCATGGTGCTTCATGAGTAAGCATAATATTTTGTGTTTTATTTTTGCCCATTTTCAATTTATTGCCAGATAAGCCATTTTTGTATCATTTATCCATATCGTCCTAGTAGTAGTCATTTTGTTCGCACTCAATGTCAACTTGTTTCTGCACTAGTGTTACTTGAAAGCAGTGCTAACAATTGCTTTACTACAATACATACTTATATAAAAAGGTATTTATAACAAACACAAAGTAACAAAGGTAATAGCAATATAAAAAGGTTCACCTACAGTTTCTAACGAAATTTCTGTTGTGTTTATGTATATCTTTAAAAATAAATTTGACATATGTATATAGTGTAGATAATGTGCTATGTGGTAATCCTATAGTTATTTCAAACCCGCAATACATCGATATGTGAATCAACGATAGTTTGTATGATTAGGTTTTTTTTTTCTTTATATGTATATGTTCGACTAGGCTGTACATGAGTATTAACGTGACATACCTAACAATACGTCAATTTTAATATTATTAATAATAGTCCGACCCGCTAGATGATTCCGTCGCTTGGCGCCAGGAAGGAGACAAGAAACGTAACACCATTCTAGTACGCATATTTATATTCATTACTTACCTGAGATTTTGCGACACAATAAGATCACAACGGTATACTGAGTTAATTGACTCCTTGAACGAAAGGAGCCGGCTGAGAAAGGGAAAGAGATATCAGTATTATTGGGTGGTGGTTGTGCAACTACTACTAAGCATATTCCAAATAGACGAACATATATGCCATTCAGTAATCAATCTATAACTTGCTTGTAACACTAATCACCCTTTCGAAACTACTCTACAAGAAAAAAGTTATGTCGACATAAATAATAGTGATTCAAACATAAAAATTTACGTACCCCTCACAAAAGCTGCTGATAGAAGAACATTGATTTTATTTAAAAAAGGGAATAAGCAAAAAAAACTATAGGCACACTGCTATTAATTCTGCGGTTGAAATAAATATTGTAATGTAAGATAAATCTCAAAAAGATGAAATTCACAGCACATAAATATACGTACCGTGGAATGGGATGACTTTGAACAAGCAGGTTTAATTTCAAAATTAAAATGTATTTTTCGCCTGAAGTAGGAGAGCAAAAGAAATAAAATTAAAATGTAAATATCGGATTTGGTCCTTCTACCTATTTCTGAAATAAAATGATTATTTTGCTCATTATCTTCTGAGAAAAAAAAATTAATGGTGGTGATCAATGTTAAACTATAAGTGGGGTTACTTTGAAACCTCCTTGTTTCTGGACGGAATTCTAAAGTAAGAAAATAAGGAACAAACTGCAGAAAAAGTTTTTAATTGTAAAAATAGCTTTTTACGAAAAAAAATTATAAAATTATTTTTTTTTAATTTTTCAGTCTTTTAATATTTAGAAAATGTAATTTAACAATCATAACTTGTCTTAACTTAAAAATCAGCTTATAAACTAACAAATAAAAATTTACTTTAACTTATTTAGGCAGTTCTTGAGTATTTATAGCAAATGGTAACTCAACATAGTTTTCGTCTTCCACAGGTTTTGGCAAAAACGCGACAATGTCACAGCGATTAATTTCTGAAATATCTTTTGGAATTTTCTGAAATCTTCTTTTGTCATTTAAAGTCTTGTAGCCTTGAACTAACAAAGGGGCGGTTTGTGTAATTTGGCATGCATATTTATATGTTTGCTTGCCACGGCAAGTAAAAAAGTTTACTAGTGCGTATCTTCCTTCTGCACATTCTGTTTGTTGTTCTACCCCTTCAGCAAAATTATCATCAACATCACTTTCATCTTCCTGCGTCTCTTGATTATTTGGATTAGAATATTTTTGATCAACGATCAAAGTAGAACCGCATACGTGATTAATGACAACCCATGAATAATAGACCGTCGAAAAAGCAATAGCCGTTAAGATTATGCTTTGCCATATATGTACATGATATGATGAATAAACTTCTGTTTCGATAAACTACATACAATTTAAGTTTTTGCCATAATCAAAGCTGTAGTTTAGAAGTTATTTCAGCTATTACAATTCAAAAAAACTTCTACTTACGTATTTTGAATAATTTTTCATCAACTAGGTAGTAGAAATACACCAACTGCGTTGGTCACATGTTCACAGTGATGTTCAGTGCTGCCAGTAGTAAAACAATAGTCTGAAGAGTGCGTTTCGAATTTATATAATTTCACTTTTAGTACAGAAACGAAGTTTTTATCAAAGTAACCCCAGGAAGCAAAGTAAACCCATTCCACGGTACTTAAGTTTAATTATAATTAATAAAATTTAAGTATTAACAATTAATATTTTGTTGAATCTTCCGTTGTTTTTATTGTTTCCTTTAACCGATTACCCATGGAAAATACAAGTTTTTTTGTTGTTTCTGCCGGTATTTGGTTCCATTCACTTCTGTTGTTTTTTGACGGATGAGGTGTTTTAATTCACCGCATAAATTCTGTATGGAGAATAACTATTTCTTGAGAATACGAGATGTATGTTTTAGGTTGTTGTCTAGGTGAAAAGACCAGACGTCACTCAGACCTAAGTTTGTTGCGGATTTGTCCAAACTGCTCTTCAAAATTCCGAAATAAACAAACTGATTCATATTTGTTTTCACAAATTGCAGTTTCCAGACTCCATTCACCAACATACAGCGCCAAACCATCACCACCAAATCTCCACTATGTTTCACTGTTGAAATAAGGTTGTTCGACTGCAGCGCTATATTTTTTGCGCTATATTTTTGGTTTACTATCACCATGAAATAGATTAAATTTCTTCTCACCGTTAAGTAACATATTCGCATAGAAAGTCGAGGCAGTTCTTTTTGTAGATTTTGCCAATGAAAGTTTTCTTCTGCAGAATTTTGTCGTAAAATTCTGACTCTCCAAAAACTTTTCGAGCAGTTTTGGAATGCACATTAACACTGTGCTTGCTTAGCAACATACATATTTTGATTTTCTACAGACTGCTATTTAAGGATTTTTATCTAGTTACTTTGCATACTTTGGATATACCGCTTGCCTCGGAGAAATTTTACGTGGACGACCACTTCTAGTTTGCTTGCTAATGATTTTGACTCACTGTTTTGGCAAGATCGGCAGTTTTAGCAATTGAATTAAAAGAATATCCTTATCTTTCTTAATTTTATTATTAGCTCTCCCACTTTAGTACTAATTTCCCTGGTTTTTAAACTAATTTCCGCTAAAATATATTTAATTTGACTGAGCAGCTGTGTCTTATTCAGTTTTCTTGTGTATCATACCAAATTTGTAATACACCCGCTACTTTATTTACATCATATGTGTACTTATCTATGCTGCAATATGTGTCTCATGTGCAAATATAAAAAGAAATGTGTAGTTTATGGTACAATTTGTAGTTCTTTTGAACAGATTGGTCGCTAATCATGTAAATGCATAAGTTGTTTTGATTAAAAATGTATAGTTTGTCTCAAACTTCATGTTTAGTGAGAGGAAGGCGTTTTTTGTGAGTGTATACATGCAAAAGATATATAGTAAGCTGTCCTGCTTAGGCGTTTCTTCCAATTATTAGGTTATAGGTTTTTATAAAAGAGGAAAAAAATGCAAATATTGTAAAACAAGAGTAGCCAAAAGTGAAGAGCCGGCCAAACTATATTGTAGAGATATATAACAATCTAGACTAACACTAAACTACATATTATATTTACTAACGGAAAATTTATTTAAAATAAACCATCACAACATACGCATCTGCCGATTTACATCACCTTTTGTTAATGCCACAATTATTTAATAAGTGTATACGTAAATGTATTCCCTAACTGTGTTTTCTTTTTTCTATTCTATGAAGTATAAGACCTTTTACACCTCACATGTATTTAAATACGATAGCAACAATGACCATTCCGTGCATATCATTACGACCGTGGTAAAGGACGTATCATCGGGTTTAGGGCAAATAGAAGAATCAAAGCCGAACATGGGTATGCTGTAGATATTTGCAGCATAACATCGTGATAGGCTGTAGCATTAGAACAATAGATAATTTGTTCGACACACATGGAAAACTGAATAACAGGGACGCCAATTGACAAGGTCTCGGTGTGGCAAATGCGAAAAATGCAGCAACCAGGTTGGTGTGCTGCCGTCGTCGGTTAGGTGTTGTGAAATTTTGCGATCGACACAACACTTTACACGATTGTACCGCTGTCGTTGCGTCATGTGACATGCAGAGAGCATAAAATCTAAGATGTTCCACTCACACAGCACACTCGAATAGATCTACTATAATGTCACGGGAGAAAGGCTACAGGCGAATGTTTTGATGACCTAATAATAATAATAACAATAATAGCAGTAACAATAACATCGACCATGATTGTATTTAAATTGATTTAAAGTTATTTATTGATTTGTAATGTTGACGTCGGACCATTTCAATATAGAATACAAAAGCTGTAGCTTTCGTAATCATATAGAGAATGCAATCTGTCGCCCATAACACTCGCATGTCTAGAGTACAAGCAATTATACGTATTGCTTGTACTCTAGATGGAGTTGTTTACATGAAAGTTGCTTATATAAATCCATTTACTAACATCATAGTAGGACTAAAGCAGTTAAAGGAGCATATTTAGTACGATACAGTCTAAATTATGTCACTGTAACCCATAAGCATTTAAACTAATTAAATTCGACAAAGAATGTGCCATCTCTTGTTAAAATTCCAGTGAGTTTCAGTTTAAAAATTGAACAAAACTATTATAAATTGATGCTACCTAGTTGTAGGTCAAGCTTTACATGTACAACGCTGTGAATGTAAACTGACAATCAAATTGACTATACAATTCATTTGTGGTGTCTGACAAGAAGTTATGATAAAGCGGCTTATTGTATTTAATCTTTCTTAGCATAACGACAATAGTAACACATTCCACCATTTTAGACCCAAAGGAAATATAGACAAGGCTTACATCAACATCTCCAGAGCTCATAGGAAAGATCATATTTGTACACGACCTGGGAATATTCCAGTAATTTAGCAGCAAAAACGGTTGCAATTCATCTCTAATTCCTGACAAATATAGTCGGCTTATATGTCAGATGTCGTATAATCAGACCTGTTAAAATCGGTCCTGTTTAAATCAGACCTGTTAAAATCGGCCCTGTTTAAATCAGCAAAATATCAACATTCCTAGCAGAATTCCGTCAACTAGAAAGCCTAATTAGAAAGCGGTGCCAATTAGCGGTTAAAACCTGCTTCGCGGGGTCAAAGGTCAAAAAAACCGGTTGTCGCAGAGTCAGCATAGCCCTCCTACTTACCTCTAGATACTAGATGATCAACTAGTACCATACAAGAGCAAGAAAATGTCGGTAATAGCGCGTATGCAGACGGCGATCGAACTAATTGGAAATACGATTCTGATCATCACGAATGTTCAGTAAACTTGAGTTAGAGGTAAGAAAATCCGGACTAATGACAAAGAAAGAACTAGTTACATGTGCTTAAACAGACAAAATAGACGAGATAGAATTGGACAATCGGCAACGATTTAAGTACTTCGGAACGGCAATCACTGCGGACAACAATCTTACAGGAGACATAAAAGAGAGAATTTAGGTGGCTCACAGTTGTATGTATAACCCCAATAACATCAGGTAGTCTAAGAGCGTAATGTGAACCTCGAATATTCAAATACACAACATGTGGGATAACCAAACCACTAGCGGCGAAGCTTAAATGCGCTGAGACGAAGATTCTCAGGAAAATCTATGGCTACGTCCACGACACAAACCCCTACCGAATAAGAACAAATGCCGAGCTGCAGCCGATTTACAATACCAGTGACGTCGTCCAGAAAATCAAATGACAACGACTGAAATGGGCTGCCTACGTCCATAGGCTTTCCGACAATCGTCCCGCCAAGCTAGCCTGGGAAGAAACTGCGACCGGGAGAAGAACGTCAGGACGTCCACGTATACGACGGAGATATAATATCTGTTCATATCTAACAACCATGGGACTTACCATCTACCCAACGCTTATGGATGAGCGATTGAGATGGAAGCAAGTTGTACAGTCAGGTAAGACACATCTTGGATTGTAGTGCTACGACAATAAAGATTACAGCATATACAACCGCTTGTTCTTTTTAGTTTTGTAAATACGACCTCCGAACTTGTAAATAGAATGATACAGATAATCAACTTTTTCATTGTATCGATTTATGCCGAAATTTGCCAAAGGAGCAAACTGTCAAAATTGATGCATGTATAGCTGGACATCATCTAGGTAAAATTATTTAGCTTTAATTATTATTACAGCCTAGAGATTAATAGCTTTTGCTCAGTATTTCAATAAACCACCATTTGAATTGAAGTATTTGTAAGGAATCTTTTGGTTCTAAAATTTAGTACTAATTTTTGTGTAGTATGCAGATCATAAATATTAAACGTTTTTACGCCAGTAATGGAGGAATACGGACGGCTTTTGAGTTTAATCCTAATCTAACAAATGAAATACACATACGCGTACTACTCATTTCATTATTTCCCAAAAAGATATTGCAATATTTTATTTAAAAGATTTTTAGATGATCGTATGAAATACAAGCGATATTCTTGTCATGCTGTGACCGCCATAATATAAGAGGACTGTACACTACAGATTACATAAAACCGCAGCACGAAATTTAATATTTCGATTACTATTCTAGTTTCTTATTTTTATACATGTATAAAACCAGTTATTTCAAAAGAGCGTCAAATCGCCAACCACAATGACAAGACATTTTCATACAATTTTTATTTATCTTCCACCTGTCACTAGACCGTATTAGAAATGCTCTCCGGGCGATGTGGCGCCTATCCGCTAGATTGTACAAAGTTTTTAATGCATTAATATGTAGATTTATTACAAATAAAGATTTCTGTATTTCTTGTAGGTAAGATCATTTTCCTGTTTTGTTTTCGTTTTCTGCCGCCTCACTCTTCCTGCATCTGAGTAATAAATATACTTAGCAAAATAGCGATAAGCGTAAAGTAATACTGACAAGATATTTATACCAATATTTTCATGAATAAAGATTAACAGATCCAATATGAAATAGATTTGCTCCTATGGAGTATCGAATTCTTACTTATTCTTTTGTAAACAGTATCCGCTATAGTGATTAGTATGTAGTTTATGAAATTGGAAATTACGAATAAATTGCAGAAACTTCTTTTACCGCGTATGTAACTATTAGCAATAGATACTAATTGCTTTGAAGTTTTAATGTTTGATATAGTTTCCATTAATACTGCCGTTAACATTGACAGTGAAACATAGTTTTAATTACGCTTCATTTAATGAAGATGGAACAAGATGTGTATTATATCAATTCCATTCTCGTAAAATATTTTGATGATTTAAAACTAAATATGCTGCTATACTAAATAGCACAATATGTATACATATTATGTAGGCGACTTCGCTCCCTGATTTTTATATTAAGTAAGTGTGCTAAGAAATAAGATGTAAAAACATATGTGATCTGGTGGTTTAGTTACATATTTTCATTGTACGGGCCTTAAGGACACGTGGTAGCATTTATTTCATATAATTCTTCAATCCATGTCTTCCTAGTGCATAGAAATACCCTTTAAATTACTTCTGAAAGAACTACTATAGAAATATACATATGTATGTACGATATCTCTTAATACTGCTTCTATTGCGTCAAAGCTCGAATCAATCGTATTGTACAAATTTATCGCGCATAAAACATCATTGTTAACAACTAACGAGCCATTAAGATCTCAACTCGTATGTATACCTAAAAAGAAAAAAAAGAAATGATTCAAAGCAGGGAAACGTGTTACTTTAGTCGTCGCGCAGATTGTTCGGCAAGTTCGTAAACAAAGCACGACGTGCTATAAATAATATAAAAAAAGAGGATAAGAAGTTGAGTTATTTATAACAGTATATACATGTGCTAAGGGTGGTAGACGTTGCTCACCTATCGATTGTGCTTTGCTTGTCCGATAATTACAGTAACAATGCTTGTGAGAGAGCTTCTCTGGCTGTGGTCCTGTAATTGGACTTAGAGCGTTCGCTCTCGCTGTGCGATTCTAAGAAACAGAATCATGTTTACTTTATGGAGTATGGTACAGTATATGAGATTATATGAGATACTGGACAAACCATTTTGCATTGCCGTCTCTTGTTTTATGAGCTATTTTATTTTAGTTGATTCGTTACGAATGTAGTAATGCTTTACTAGATAACTGAATCTAACATCTTCATCTTCGTATATCTTCCGCCTTTTCGTATATGTTTATAAACGAAACGCCTGCTTTGTTTTTTGTTACTGTATTCGCGTCATTTGTATAGATTATAAATCTGCCTGAGTAGTGTTACAATTATGATCCACTCTTCTACCGCATTTTAAGTGTTTGTTGAATACGTGTAGACAAAATATGCTAAAGCAGCAATAATTTAGTTATCATCTCTTTCTCGTCTTTATCGTAGTTTCTTTGTATACTTGTCTGACCTAAAATGTAGTCATTATCATATAATTTTCAAGATTTCTTTCAATAACATTGAGTTTTACAAAGAATTCAATAATTTTATTTTATGTGTTACTAATTTGAATAAATGCATCATTTTTGGTAATAACTATTGGCAGAAAGAATCCGGTGATATATTTCTTCCGTAACGGTAAACTGATTAATCTAATATTCATTGTTAAGAGGAAAGTGTTCCATTACACACAGTAAAACAAGGCTGTGGAAAGGACATTGCACACATTTTGTTGCACTCAACTACACAGAAAAAGTTGTTGTGGTAGTTAAACAAGCAACAAAACAATGACAGTACAGATTCTGAAGTAATAACTGCTGATAGATTGTAGATTTGATTCAAGGGTGCTATTCCACTGCAATCTATTGGTCTATTGTGCGCCCTTATATGAGATATACGCTGTTAAGATTTTTCTACACTTATGTATATCTTCTCGTCCTGTCTAAACGCTTTTATACTTTAAAACTGCAAAGGCTGTGATGGTTTGAAAGAAGTTAATTCTCCTTCGTCTACGATATTTCTGCCTAGTTCTAGCATCGTCTTTGCTATTTGCTTGTTAAAATTTCTCTTAGTTCTTTTTCGTAGGTACTCACCCCTATGTCACAGAATAGATCTAGTCCAACAAATGAAATTGTGGTTTGCTAATAAGAGGCTAGCAAATAAGTAACTTACCTTGAGTGCATGTGGTATTATCCTTTCGGTCAAGCATATAACAATTATAGATTTTTCAATCTAGAGGTGTTTTTACTGATGCCGAGTTATCTCTGACGACCTTTCCAAGTTGTGCACGTTTATTCAAAATGTGTTTAACATGTATACTACTCAGAATTTATCGTTTATTATATCAATACATATTATCTTGGCAAAATGCTTTTAGACTTCCATGATTGTATTGTTACAATTTCAAACAGATATCTAAATTTTGCTGGATGAAACAAGAACGCCTTTCCACATCATAGAAACTACTGAATAAATACTTCCAATATTTGCTGTGACGTATGAGATTTTGTACTGTGTTAAGTTAACCCCGATTCTAGTATCCTATTTTCGAAGGAGGTCGCTTTGAAAGTAGTTAGTTGGACATTTGTATATCAATAGATATATATTGCATATACTTTGCCTAAGACAAAATGAATTCTAAATAAAGTGGAAAACGCGAGACTTCTGGTTCGAATTAATCAACTCACCTGAGCAAGAAATGTTAGTGATATGGCTGTCAACCGAAACGGTATGAAACACGAATACAAATCTATAAATAACCTAACAAGACCTAATGGAAATTATTCACACCACACTTTCGTCTGGAACTGCAGCAACGTGTACTATCTAAAACGACTAAGCTATTAATTAAGCGTATATGTAATTACATATTATAATGACGCTTCTTGTTGCCTGGTGTAGAGTAGTTAGAGTAGACGTTTGAACCATTTGTTGAGCAGGTACTTTCACGATTAAATCTTTATAGAAGAAATAAACAATGTTGGCGCCAATGTAACTGCGTTTTTTGTGACTCCATGTTTATATTCCTTTTCTTGTTTCGTATCGCGGACACTGCCCGAAGAGATTCATAAGGTGTTTACTGTTTGTCTGATTCTTACAAGCTATCCATTTTGTGTAGGTTACTACAAGGTTTGTTAACAGATATTTTAACGGGTTACATTCAACGACATTAAATCGTACAACGTCTCACATTACTCCTTAAACCTATTATCTCTCTATGAGAGATTCAATTCAGGGGACATTGCCTGAAGATGTCGAATAATTGTTAAAAAGTTTCATGATATCAGCTTGCTAACGTTTGTTTCGGTGCTCATATTAATTTGATGTACTTAGCTATAGAGACTAAAGTTAATTTAAATTTTTGTATGTTTTATGGTAATTGTACTATCTACCTACCTCAAAAAATTACGATTTCTTTTGCAAGTTTTCGTGAATTCTTTTGTTATGTATCAAGTATAAAACATTAAGTATACAACGAAACTACCATATGTACGTTCGAATCGTCGGTACCAAGCACTTCTCCTTTAATACAAAAATCAAATTAGTTAACCTTATTCATAGGCACATAAATTTAGTCTTGTAATTAGTCTAGTTAAGCGAGCTTTTCTCCCACGTAGATACACATAGTTTCACAAGCAGACTGATGTCCTTTTTCTCCTATATTCATAATGAAACAGTACTAAGAAAAAATGTATTGGAGCAACGAAACGTGATCATCAATAAAATTCATCTTTAGTGTACACAAAAAGGTATGTATATTGTTCGATGTATTATCCATTAAGAAGGCGTTAGTTTACAAATACATAGATAATTTAACAAAGGTAGCTGTGTTGTACACGGAAGTATAAAGAGGACCACCCAAAATTAAAGAGTCATTAATTAATTTAACGAATATATTGAGAAACAATAAATCAGGTCTGAATCGAGTAGTTAGCCATGGAAGTTTTTTCTATGGATCTGGGGAACAATACATATGATACTGCATGTCTATTACAGTTTGCAAGCCTTTCTTTTCGGTATTAATAGATTTAATTATAGTAGTAGTACGGTAGCAATTTTTTCTTTCAATAGAAGTCTGCTTATGTCAAATAAAACATTTCACATTCTTTGCGTATACAGCAGTTACTATTGCAACTATACCTAGCGGTAAACTATAGAAGGAGTTATAGTGGCAGTTCGCATTTCATGACATTTCCTGAACAGACATATATCATGTGTTCATATATGTTTAAGATCAAAGTCAACTTAAAGGCCCGAAATTAGAAATTTAAGTTGGCAGTTGAACAAATTCCCCTGTCAATATACGTAGGGTAAATCGGTTGTCATATTATTTACATACATAGGTATGTCACCTTCTAGTCTATTTTCGCCTAAAATTTATATTACTTCTTGTTCGACGTGGTTTTTTCGTTGTTTTGAATATTTTAAAAACCTGTTCAGTAGGTATAGGGGCACTTCGGACGCTCTTCACCACTCCTACCTTCCGGCAGTTAGTGGGCGGGACTATCTCAAGAGGCGCGGGATTTGAATTAGCTGTTGTGATTTAAACCGTTACCTGAACAGCTTTCGAACAGATAGCCATTGAAATGCGGTTTAATCATAACAGGTAACAATTCAATTATAAGAGTTAAAGGTTTAAATCACACCAAGTAGCAGTTAACTCACAACAACTAATTCAATCCCGCGCCTCTTGAGATAGCCCCGTCCACTAGCTACCGACGGTAGGAGTGGTGGGGGGCGTCCAAAGTGTCCTCATGCCTACTCTGTTCTTTTGAGATCTATTGACGGTATTTTAATCCAATAAAGTAAGAGTAAGTTTTACCATTACTGTAAGGAAATTATTAATTTGCCGGTGCCAATCTGTATATTTGGTTGCTTATGGTTCTCATCTCAAATATTTATGAACACATTGTACTTTATATATATACCTACTTGACCTGGTTGTAGCGTTAGTCCTGTTGCAGCTATGCTCACTGTAGTCCAAATTCATGGTAATGATCTTTGATGATAGTCCCTCTTACTTTATGTGAAGATTTGATTCTTTATGCCGACCGTGAGGAATCGGTTATAATTCCCTGATAAAACGAATGTATTTTTAATAAACAGTAAATATCCCGATTAATATGCTAGTTATTCGATTAATCTTGAGATTCTTCCTACTAAAGGACCGATATTTGATGATGCACACAGGCAAGCTTCAATAGTATTCAAGACAAGACGGTGTGTGTATTTAAAATTTCTGATATATTATGTACTATAATTATTAATGGGAAAAAAATTACTTGACTCTACATATATGGTGATGATATACACTGTGTAATAGTTTCGATGCAGTTGTTGGCAAGAATGCAAATTTTTATGATTCTGGTAAGCATTCGATATTTACTAAAAAAATACTCTTAAATTCTACTTAAATTCTAATTCTAAATAAATTCATTATTTTCAAAATAATTCCGTCACAAAATTCTTGGTTTGGCTTACATAATGAGTGGGTTACTTTTCATGAGTCTGCCAGAGTTTCAGTAGTAGTTACCGATCAGAGTCTAAAGTGAAGTAGCCATGTAAACGCTTTATGCAATGAGTTCTCTAGCATTTAAGAAGAAGATGTAATATGAAGTTGTAATTAATGTTTAATACACTAACTTCTATTCTAAGGCGATTTATGTCTCATAATTCATTGGGGAATGTTCTCTGAATCTTCACGAGCTTTTATATTAAAAAAGGGGGTGCTATTTATGTTGGCCTTAACAAGACACAACTATAGACCTAAACCAATTTTTTAATCTGATGCACACATATTCAAAATATTGTTTTGTAAATAGTTTACATCGCTGTTTTCTCATAATATTGAAACTTTGATTATGTGTCCGCTCCACAGATTTGCTTCTTTCCGAAGGTATCTACATTTACGGGACGTAAGCTTTTTAATTTTTTGTCAAAGACCATACATACAAAACATACCATTATAATTGCTACTGTTCAAACGATTATTTGAATAGAATACAAGTTTTTCTGTTTATCATGAATTGGGGAAACCTCTTGAAAGAAGGTAGGTTGCATCAATCTCGTTTCATATCCTCTCACATTAACTTTTTGTTGAAGCTTAATGGCCGCTTCTACGATAGTGTTATAAAATTAAAGCCCGGTAGAAATCGCTCGTTGAAGAAGACTATTTCAGACAAAAAAAGTCTATATAATATATATACATATGTATGTACATAAAGGATTATATATGTATTTATATACAGGGTGGGGCACCACATTCCCGTCGGTTTATGTACGAGAAACGGTAAAGTATTTTAATAATCTTTTTACTAAAGGTTGTGTAGGTTCATTAGGAGCACATATTAAAATTATTTGGAAATATACAGGGTGATCCAAAAAAAAGTTGCGTACCAAAGTTATGAAAATTTAAATGGAACACCCTATATACTCGTGCATATTTTGATACTGCAGGGAAAATAAAGGCTACTTACTGTTATACTCCCTATACCTAACTCAACCGGTTTTCGAGATATTTTAATATTTTTGAAAATGTAGATAAAAATTTAAGAAGCATTTCTGTTTTACATGATTGAGCTAAATATTTTAAATTGTGTTTATTGTTTATTCAAAGGATTAAACTTTATAACTAATTAAAGTTGATATCTAGAAATTATGTAGGGTGTTTAAAAACAAGATTTCTTTTTGGTTGAATATTATAGGCAAGTAATTCTCTTATGTTAAATGGAACACCCTGTATTTATGACCACATTTAGATTCTAATTTCAATTGTTTTTAAAACTGTCCAAGGGTTCCCTATACCCATCTCTTCTAGTTTTTTAGTAATTTATAGATTTTGATTCTAAACATTAATTTCCTACCATTTAATTCTCAACAGTAGGTTTTGATGGAAACAAATGGCTAAATACCTATTAAAATAATCGTTTGATTGCTTTCGTTTCACAATAACGAAAAAACCTCTTAACTAAGTAAATAAAACTTTATTAAACAAATATCATTAAACAGTAAAAAAACTAGTACTTTAACAAATGCTCGAAACAATGTCCATCAGTTTTGATGCATAAACGAATTTTCTCTTGAAGACTGCTTCACTTTTGTTAAAATTTTTGGTGCTATAGAGCGAAACGCTATTTTTGTTCGTTCTCTCATAAAGTCAGGTGCAGTTGGTGGTATACCGTACACTCTATCTTTAATATACCCCCAGAAGGCTTAGGTCTGGGGATCTTGCTGGCCAATGCTGAGGGCCGCCGCGTCCAATTAACCTATTGGGATATTGCCTATCCAATTAATTTCTAACGTCAATATGAAAATGTGCTGGCGCATCATCTAATTGTAACCACATCTGGTTGTTAGTTTTGTTATGAGTGGACTGTATAATAATTTGTGATGTATTGCTCTACATATTGCTTTATTGATGAAAAACATGTACTGAACTTACACAACTGTTTTTACATGTCATTATGTACTATTGTGACTCAAAAAACTGTTCTGTCCTATTATCCTAATAAGTTGCTAACATATTCCCCCGCCTTGAACGGCGTGACGTTCAATATTACTCTAAATATAAATTAGTAGATACAAGTAACATTAACACAAAATTAATACAAAACATTTGTTTAACTTTCTGTAGGTAACAAACCCACTTTGTTTACACTGCGTTTGAACACTACGTTGCTTGTTTTAATGGTAACCACTCTCACTAGATTATCTTGCCCTGGATGTACTTCGACGATTCTTCCAAGGATCCATCTAAGCGGTGGAGTGTTGTCCTCCGTTAATAACACCAGGTCATTCACTCTTAGGTTGCTCTGCTGCACTTTCCACTTGTCTCGTTTCTGTAGCATTGATAGATATTCTAAGTGCCAACGCTTCCAAAAATGTTGGTACATTTGCTGAATAAGTTGTCTTCTGGTAAGTCTGTTCATGGGTACTTCTTTGTAATCGACGTCGAGATTGCTGACTAATGAGTCGCCTACTATGAAGTGAGCGGGAGTGAGAGGGGAAAGGTCATTAGGGTCTTGTGACAAGGGAGATAATAGCCTTGAATTCAAAATACTTTCAATTTGTATTATTAGAGTGTTTGCTTCATCAGAAGTCATTGGCTGATTCTTAGTAACTCTAAGAAAATGGTGCTTGCATGATTTCACTGCCGATTCCCACAAGCCTCCAAAATTTGGTGATCTTGGTGGTATATAGTGGAAACTGATGTTATGTGATAGCAATGTATGGTGAACCTTTTGTTTGTGTTTTGTAGTCGCAAACAGTTTTGGCAATTCTGCCAGCTGATTTTTGGCACCTATAAAATATGTTGCGTTGTCTGAATATATGTTTAGAACTTTACCGCGTCTAGCTATGAATCTCTTCAGCACAGCAATGAATGATTCCGTAGTCAAATCATTTGCTAATTCTATGTGAACTGCTTTGGATGCAAAACATACAAATATGGCTATGTATGTTTTCCGTAGACGCTTATTTCTGCCATAACCATCTTTTATGTATATTGGACCACAGTAGTCTACTCCCGTGTTGGTGAACGGTTTCGAAGGTGTGATTCTACTAGTAGGTAAATCGCCTAGTTGTTGAGTGCATTCAATCGGTTTTGCTCTATAACATGTCATGCAATTACGAATGATCTTTTTCGTTAAATTCTTTCCTGATATGGGCCAGAATTTGTTTCTTACGGCTGATAGTGTTCCTGTAACACCTGCATGCAGTTGCATAATATGATGGCTTTTGATTATAAGTTCCGTTAAAGGATGCTTATTTGGAAGCAAAATTGGACATTTTTTATTGTAAGCAATTTTTGCATGCCTAAGTCTTCCTCCTACACGTAACACATCGTATTGATCTAAAAATTGATTCAAACTCAATAACTTGCTAGTGCTTTTTAGTCGATGATGATCCTTAAGATATGTTATATCGTCAGAAAATTCTTTCTGTGCCAGTTGAATTAGTTTAGTGAGTGAATTATCTATTTCTTTGCATGTAAGTAATCCAGTGAAGTGATTATTTCGACTGTTGTTGATGAATCTTAATACATAAGCTGTTACTCTTAGAAGTTTATCCAATGTAGAATATCTGGTAAATATCCATTGGTTTTCAAGGTAAGTATTCTGTGCGATTAGCGTTAGTGTTTCCTTCTTTCTTTCGGGTACGTCTTTGCTGTCAATTCCGACATTGATAGAAGGCCAATACGTATCTTCAACTTGTAACCAACTTGGAGCGTGCCACCATAACGTGGATGTCTTTAATTGTAGAGGTTGTCGCCCTCTAGTTATTAAGTCAGCTGGGTTATCTTTAGTTCCGACGTGGTACCAGTCTTGAGAATTTGTATTGTCGTGGATTTTACTAACTCGGTTTGCTACAAATGTCTTCCACATTCGCGAGTTTGACTTTATCCACGCGAGTACAATTGTTGAATCGGTCCATAAATACACCTTTCTAATAACTAATTGTAAATCAGTTATCACTTGTTTTGTTAGGCTACTTAACAGAACGGCTGCACATAATTCTAACTTTGGTAGTGTGATCTTTTTTAAGGGTGCTAGTCTTGATTTTGATACTACTAAGTGGCACGTATATTGATTATCGGTGCTGATCGTTCGTAGATAGACACAAGCGCCATAGGCTTTTTCCGATGCATCTGAAAATCCGTGAAGTTCTATTGCGGATAAATTCTTGTGATTAATAATTAGTCTGTTTACTGATAACTGTCCTAAATCTTTTAAATGATCTTTAAAATTTGTCCATGCTGACAGTATTTCTGTGTTCACTG
>SMLS01063209.1:0-10490 GCA_004785975.1 Popillia japonica
TTTTTTTTTGTTAATTAAAATGTTAATTAATATAGTCAACTATAATAATCAGGTATTATTTTATTTAAAAATAAATTGCAATTTGTTTAATTTTTTAATTACTGCTATAGATAAATACAGTCTTAATTGAAATTTTAAAATGTATATGATAAATAACAATAATTTATAGAATAACAATGAATTATATGTTTAGATAAAATATGCAGATCAGCATGTCTTTTCTAACCATGCTAGATATTCTTTTTGATCAGATTAAAAAATACCCGTAGGAATTTCATATTCCTAAATTACCCAACCATTAATTTTCTTTATAAGATGGTTCATCTAGGTTCTTCTCTTTTAATTTTCGTTTTGCTCTAATATCAGCCATGGTCTGTTCAATGGATCTACAATCTTTTTTGTTTTCACTTGGAACTAGAAAAAAGGAATAAGTAATAAATACCCAACAATATCAAATTAATTATTACCAAAACCATAGCTCTTATTTGTTTCTGTTTTTCTAGCAGCTTCTAAAGCAGCATCTTGACCTATAAGATGTGCATATTTATCTTTATAATTAGAATTAGGCACAAATTTTTTGGGTTTTCTCTTTAGTTCTTGCTCAACTTCCAACTGATCTAATTTCCTCTAGAATTACAATATAAACAAATATATTTTTAATAAAGTACTTTTACCTTCTCTATTAACTGCGATTTAATTTCGTCATTCCATGGTTCTCCACGTCTTCGTGCTGCCAATTCATCTTCACAAGGCATATGAATTTTGGTATATACACGGACATATCTATCAATGTCCTCCGTTCCAAATGAATATGATAATAATCCTAATGATTCAGCTACTTCATGTCTATAAAGGTGTGTTAGTTCAAAAATAATATACACGGGAGTAAAATACTCACATAATACTTCTGTAAATGTGATCCATCGGTGAAAACTTTAAATTTTTATTATTTGGGTCTTTAAAATATGATTGCATCTTATTTTCTATATCCTCTTTAAATCTTCGAAGTCGATCTCTTTCTATAGCTTGTCTCCTTTCCATTTCTTCTCTCCTTTCTGATAAAAATGAATTCGGCAGTTACTAAATATAAGAGTATTGGAATGCTTGAACATACTTTTTATTATAGATCTTTCGTTTTCAGTCAATGATGGTGGCTTGTCCATAGAATTCATAATAGATCCCAATAAATCCATAATTATATCTTTTAAAATTATTTAAAATATTCATAAACATATACGAAAAATGAATTAAAAATGCTTTTATCTAATAACTTATCTGAAAAATGTGAAACTAGTGAAATGACAGGTGACAGATAGTGGACAGAAAACACAATCTCACAGTTATAGTTACTTTTTTTTATGCATTGGTTAGCTTATACTGGCTTATACAGGGTTACCAGCACAGGGTACTGGTATCTATCTATCTATCTGGATCTCCGGAACGTGCAATAATCAGCAGCGGGATTCTCATTACTCGACCCGACACGTGTCGAACGATAGTCCTCGTCTCGACAAGCAATTCGATATCGAGAGTACAGCGATTCTCATTGCTTATCGAATACGGCCATTCGTAGCACTATGGGGGTATAGTTCTTTTACGTATATAGTCTTTAGTGGTCTTTAGTAACTTTCTTGTTGGCACTGTTGTAGTATACTTGTTTATCAGTTTAAATTTGCTGCTTAGCGCTTACTGGCGCTTACATTTAATTAAAAAGAAAACGTGTTGCCTATAATAGAACAATATATAGTCGCCGAAGAAATGGTAATAACGAAAACAGACGGTTAATAATGGAGATGAATTTGCCCTTTCTGACGGATATTTAGAAATATATTACATATTGAAATTATTTAGTTCCTATGGTAATAGAAACATTACTTTTCAAACAACAAAAGGAAATATATTAGGCACAAACATTCTCCTACAATTATAAAATTGTTACTTTAAGAAAAAAAAAAACTTTCGTGAAGGAAATGTGGAATATAAATGGCAGTTTTTATTAATATTTAACACATTTTCAGAACAATACATTTCTTTAACAGATATGCGATTTTATTGTTTTACGACTAGGTATTGAATACCTACTTGGGTGTGATAGAAAATTATTCATACGTTGTGTTTGCTGGTACGCTTTCATCTCTTTTTAACGCTGTCTACTATAGTGAACTCGATACTGTCCTTTTCTAAAACGACACCAACTTGGACATCTTGGGCATCGAGCAAAACTGACACATTCCGACGATACATATCGAGAACGAAATTGAATGTGAATCGCAAACTCTACGATTTCGACTCGTGTCGAGTCGAGTCGAGCAATGAGAATCCCTATGCAGGATAACTAAATTTATTTATGGATAGAGAGCGATGCCGTAGGTCGTTATATTAAGATCAAATCAACATTCCAGTGTACAGTATCGGAAAAATATGGGTAATGTGATATGTCTCGAGTTAAAAGCGAAATATTTATACCTGTGGACTGCTCTGGACTATAAACGATTATTAGGTCGGTTAACAGGGAAGTTCGGTTGTTCGAAACTCGAGTTGCGAATCCATTGTACTATTATTATAAAAAGAATATTATCATTTTATTGTGTTTCGTTCGCACTTTCGTACTTGTTTATTTTAATTTAAAATTTCGATTGGTAGTTTTCCCGACAGTTGTTGCCGTTGTTGCCAACATAAGTAAATAATCAAATCAGTGATTTGCTGTTATTTTGGCCGTGGATACTTATTGACTTATCATTTCATTATATCAATTTAAATTTTGTATTACAAACAGAATACCGATTGTGATTGTAAGATTAATTAATACTTATATACAATGTAGTTTGTTGATGCTTAAGAAGTTGCAGGGAGTCGACGTTAGAGATTTGTCAAATGTAGTTGACAAGTGGATGATAACAGAAAATGGCAGCAGAAATTAAACCTGCAACACAGTCAAATGATAAATTTTGTACAACCAAGAAGCCTCAATTACTGGCGAAATTAGAAGGATGTAATGATGAAATAAATGCTGCAGTAATTATACCAGGAGAAGATGGCGTTATTAGCGTGTCAGACGACAAGTAAGCAAAAACATCATTGTTTTTAGGAATCTTTTCGAATATTAACATTTTAAATTGTAGAACTGTTCGAGTTTGGTTAAAGCGCGATTCTGGCCAGTACTGGCCCAGCATTTGTCAATACATGCCAAGTGGTGCAACATCACTATTTTATACAGCAGAAACTAGGCAATTGTTTATCGGCCAAGAAAATGGAACAGTATCTGAATATACTTTGGCCTCAGATTTTAATCGGATGATGCCTGTCAGGGAATATTTAGCACATCAAGCTAGAGTTACTGAAGTTTTATTTGCTTTAAATTGTGAATGGGTTTTAAGCGTTAGTAGAGATAAGGTATTCTCATATAATTGTACACAAACTGGTAGAAATATAGGAATTTACACTGCAGAAGCTTGGTGTTCAGCTTTACAGTATGTGTGATTCATAATATAATTAATAAAAATTTAGTTTTCTCTTTTTAGATTTGATAATCAAACAAAACATGCATTTATAGGAGATTATTCTGGACATATTACTATGTTAAAATTGTCCAATAATGGCGCTGAATTTATTACTATATTAAAAGGATATGCCGGTTCAGTACGCACATTAGCTTGGGATGCAGAAAGACAGATGTTATTTAGCGGCACTTTTGAGCATATGGTTATAGTTTGGGACATAGGTGGTCAGCAAGGAAATGCGTATGAACTTCAGGGACACCAAAATAAAGTAAGTCTTTGTATTTATGTGTTTATAACATTATCCACGTTATGTCAATGATGCTTTATCTTTTGTTTATCTTGTGTATGATAATAGAATTATGTATTATGAAAGATTGCATAAATGTTAAAATGCGATATTATGTTATTTTTGTTTTGTGTCATTAAGCCAATAATTTTTATGGATATCCAAGAAATATTTATATTGAATAGATTACGGATAATATAGTATAGAAAGTAAATGTAACTGATTATGCATGATGCTATATGCTAAGAAATTCAACATTTAGAAGATTTAGAATTTGGGACCTACCTATATTGACCAATAGTATATACAAACAATCTCTGGGGTGCCTTCAGATTTACAGATCGTTTAAATCTTAACGCCCGTATGAAAATTGTCAGGACTAATATCTCATATTTGTGAACGACACCGGTGAAAATGTTTCACTATTTATCTCAATTCTTTCTTTTATTTTAATATCTTAAGCCTATTTGACATGACAATTGACGCAAAAATTAACGAGAAAATTTACGAATAAATTTTCTAATAATTTAAAAAACAATTTATGGTTATCTGTTTGCAACGTATCTCCAAATTTTTAACACAATTTTTACTTGCACATGCGTATTAAGAGTAGATCGGTCGTGATCGTTTTCTACGCATGCGCTAACTATCTACTACTTGTGGCTACTTGTGTACGTTACAAAAATCAACGAAGGGTTAGAACGAATTCGTGACTGCTGGTGACGCCATCTGTGATAGTTTTGTGCAGTTGTATACATTTATCAACAAAAGAGCAGGAGTAGGTACATTGCGCATGTCAGTACAAGCAGTACATGCTCTGGGATAGTTACTATTGTGACGGTACAATTATCGATCCTTGCACGGCCCTATTTAAGTTGGAACAGAATTGTGATGTTGCTCTGTACGGTCATAAAACAAGTTGGAACGCCATTTTCACACTGCGCAAGTACTGTACGATAATGATACGGTAGTAAGAGGTGGTTGGAACAAACGTATAACCAAACTATCTACACTGTTTTGTACTTGTATATAACAAATATGGAGTACGTTGAGTTTGCGCATGTCGGGCAAGTATTACCTCACTCGAAAGAGGGTCGAAAAGTTGTTTACGTTCTTCAAAGCAAATTTGAACGATATGGACGATTCAACTGGTTTAAATGTCGATAAAATTTGAAAAGGTTAGTGTGAAAAGTTGTCGCCCAGACGTCGTCCAACGTTAAATCTGAGTGCACCCCTGTATATCTGCATGTTACACATCTGAAAATAACTGACGAGCACACCCTGTATAATCTGAACGCGTGGTTCTAGCGCAATTAAATTTAGTATAAAAGTAGTACTAATCTACTATAACTCGCCCTTATGCGGAGAGCGCCGTAAACCTGCTGAGACGGAAGACGGAATACATCAATAATGGGAGCATCCTCCGCCGGTGGTGCACACCATTACTATATGACGAGGCATAGAGTCTATAAGACGTCGTATGGCAGCGAGAGGGATGGCCAACCATGCCGCCTCAACTCGCCTCCTACTCAACGTTAGCTGGGGAAGCCAGATAACGACGCCCAATTCTCGAATCTCGGAGAACAAAATGTATCTCCACTCGGCAACCCACCAATGCTTTGCGTTGACCTCCTGGTAGGGCGTGCGGCGGTGTTTGGGAGTAAAAGCCTCTGCAACGTACGGCTTGCTGCTAATCCCTGCTCCTTCTCTTCCTGTTGGTTAAACGGATGGCAAGTTGCTTTAAGGACGACGCACGCGACGTTACAGAAAGGCCCGATCCCCGCGTGCTGTTGTCGCGCTGATGGCGCGTACATCCTACCTCAGTCCTTTGTCGCCATGTTCATTACACAGCCGACATCGATCGCTTGAGATCGCGCGCGATCTCATGAAAGGATACACGCGCAACGAGCATCCCCACAAACATTCCTCGCTCAAACTCGTTTAAGTAGCGCGATCAATCCGTCATTATTCTGCGAATCAACTACATACTGGACCTTCACACCACACTAAGAACGATCGGTTTCGTCTACTCCCGTCGGTCACTGTGGTAACGGCAAAAGTCGAAACTCGCTGCATAGACACGTCTATAGGAAACCTTGATGCTCTGCAAATTTTATGGATGTATTTTCATGCGTTCAGATTATCCAGGGTGTTCTCGTCAATTATTTTCAGCAGTGTATGTGGAAACCGGTTGCTCAGAATGTGAATATCTTACAGAATTAATGATCTTAATCATAAAATATCCGCTAAATATTTGAGATTTTATTTAATCAGCCCTGCCATAATACCTAGTAAAAAATTATTCAACAGCGCATCTGATAACCATTGCGCAATTTAAATTTTATTTTTAAAATTTTTCTCTTGCCATACGATATTTTTAGCAATGCTGTAGCTATAACAGTTTATTCCATCAACTAAACGCTACTTCTCATTTCTCTGTGTCTTTAACTAACTGTTAGTAACTTCTACGGATTTTGGAAAAATGTGCGCCTTTTACGATCTTAAATGATTTACCTACATAACGCACACTGTACGCTTGCGAACTTCTCCCGTACTATAATAGATACAATCATAAAGATAAATATGTATAGTAGATACAGTGTAATACCTGTCTGGCTGGCTAATCTGGCATTGTGTAGAAATATTCTGCACAGATGCTTTATTCTGTAGCGGCGGTATTCGTCCTCAACGAACATGGTTTGTATTTGGCTAGTCCTACGAGCTATTTCATATTATTGAGTTATTTTATATAAATACGAAACGCACTATAACAAGTGAGCGATAATTAATTATAATTTAATAACATTTTATTTTAATTTGAACGGAATGCATAAATTGACATTTTTAGGTTACTGCATTATGTTATTTGAATAGCACAAAACAATTAATAAGCGCTGGTGAAGATGGAGTTATAGTAGTGTGGGATATGAGTCAAGCACGGAAGGAAACTCCTCCTTGGAGCGAATCAGATAGTTGTCAGCTATGCAGTAGACCATTTTTTTGGAATTTTAGAGCGATGATGGATCAAAGACAACTTGGACTGCGCCAACACCACTGTCGTCATTGTGGAAAAGCTGTTTGTGACCGCTGTTCTTCAGGAAGACTGAGCATTCCTATTATGGGATTCGAATTTGCAGTGCGAGTTTGCGAACCTTGTCATCTAAGCCTTAAAGATGCAGAGTAAGAATATTTTTTTGTTTACTAAATTCATTTTTACGAAAAAAATTTTTATTATTTCTAGTCGACCATCGCTTGCTACATTTCACGATCCCAAGCATTCTGTATTAGCAATGAGTGTCGACGAAACGCGATGTAAATTACTTACAGTTGGGCAAGATCGTCTAATCAAAATTTGGGATATTTCTGCTCTGCTTTAATCCTGACTGCTACTATATTAGGTACTGGAATGTGATTCAAACATTTATTATTAGCCTGCTATCATTTATTTGTAAAAATCAATGTTAATATTATATTTATATTGTATAGGATCTATAAAAAAAATAAATACTAACGTTTATGTTACATCAACTTTTATTAAATTTTAATGTATAAAATTGTATTACAAATTCTAATTATGTACATAAATTAGTGAAATAAATCTTTTTCTCATAGATGTTAAAAATTTTTGTAATTATAACTAAAAGACATGCTTAACCTCGTTTATACAGAAAAAAATAGGGCAAATACCTGTAATAATTGATAGATTTAGCGAGTGTAGAATGCAGAAACGCTGTTTTGATGCACATACTATATTGCCCACACTTTCTATATTGTTTGCTTCATTGAATCGTAATATTTTATTAATATCAAAAATAGTACATGTATGGACGTATTCTACTCATCAAAATAATTATAAAAATTCGTATACAGAATTTTTTTCTTCCAATTTTTAGCAAACGCTCTCTTAAATAGGGAATATCCGTTTTTATTTTTGGGTTCTATAAAAGTATGTACAGAGTGATTAACGGTAAATTGGAGCATATGGAACATATGTACGCCTACGAGCGGTCGATACCTAATGTTAAAAAAAAAAGATGTTCATAGCTAGTTTCCTTTTACCAAGAGCTAACTTTTAATATGACGATCCTCTTTATATGAATAAAAAAAAGATGAAAATATAACTTTGTATTAGTTAACACAGTCAAGAAATACGTTATCAATGGAAATACGCCTCTGTTACTCTGCTGGGCTGTCTCAATCCATACCATCGCCGTCTAACGACAAGAATTCGCTACTGTCTTTATCTTTGTCTAACTACTACAAAATGCCATCGACAGATCGATCTTTGCAATCAATTCAATTCGACAAAGCCCTCGTCCCGTACTACTGCGAGGCGACGGGGACGAATCGTTGGACATGCGTAATTCATTTCACATGATGCCGGCATTCGATTCATTTTGCTCAATTGTTTAGAAGACGTCGCTGGATATTAGGGTACGGGGTTTTAGTTTTATAACGGTTAGTAAATCTTGATCGCTGTCAGTAATTCTTAATACACTGAAATCTGTTATCAGTTAGATTATCTGATGCTTCGATATAAAAGTAAGGCTGAATAAAACCAAATAAATGCTACATATCGCAGTTTACTGCGTTTTTTAGTTATCAAATGAGTATTGTCTTATTTTCCCTTTTCACTAATACGAATCGCCCAACAACAACGCAGATACGGCCTTGTGGGCATGTACGCCTACTGTTCAGGTCCCTCCTACTTATAGACGACCAGAAAATTATTGACATTCTATCGACAGGTCGCGAAGAATATCCCGGTATGCTATATTGTACTATACCATCGGCTTGTTGCTTCTTTCGGTATCGACCGCTTGCAGGCGTGTACATTGTATATGGAGAACTGGTTAACAAATCCTTGTAAAAAGTTTGGACACTCCCATAAACATATATGCTTGGCTACATTGCCGTTTAACATTCAAAGATTTACTTATGACGACGATGTAATTTTTAAAAGGATTTTTTTTTGTTGCAATTAGAAGCTTGAAACTTTATCTCTGTGCATTCTCGTCTCATAGTGTTTTCACTGAAATTGCAGTTTTATTCGAAAAGTACTATATCTAGCGGTACTAATAAAATATATTATTGTTGAACGTGGTAATCTCTGTACAACTTGCTAAGGGAAGATGCTTAAATTGTCATCAGTTGCACCATATCTGTTTCTTGAATGTATAATATCTCTTCCTAGGCATATTATGTAAAATATTTACATTCAAAGGAAGAGCTTAATAATTCGAGGAATCAAATTCTAGAGTGTTTATTCTTCCATTATGAATTAACACGTGAAGATGAGCTCTTATTGCTCTACCACCTAATCTACGAGTGATAACTTAAAACAGATTTACAAAGCAAACTATAATCACAATAAAATGATGTTTTTCTTACATAAATTTACTTAGAGTCAACGTCAAAGCACGTGAGATCCTCCTGCACAGAAGATATGACCATGGATGGGAAACTACGTAATAATAAAATTAGAGTGTATAGAGCCATCTGTAAAACTGTCGCCAAGGTTTTTTCGAACCGGGAATTTCAAACGCATGTTGTTTCCTAAATCTTATGTATTTGAATTATTTGTAAATTATTTTTACATCTCGGTCGTTAGTAATGACTTGTTACTTACGACCGAGATATAAAAATTATTTACAAATCTGCCTTATCCCTTACAAAATATAGTGATCTTCTTAGTATTTTAATCAAGATCTGAAAATTATTATTATTATTAAAATTTTTCACTCTTTATTCTTAGGTAGATCATGTAATATGAAACAGAAGTTATTGTAGGAAGGTAAAAAAATATAACGATACATTTTAAATATACTTACACAATTATTTATGTATTGTAATAATTGACGAAATAACATTTCGTATTTCCATTTAAAATTTTATCTTAACCTAATCACCTAAGTTTTATTGATATTTTTTTATTTAACTGATAACACCTACTGTGATTAATATCTTGTAAGCTATTACTATTAATAATACTCTAATGTTTACACAAGTCAAATACATTTAAAATATAACTTATACTAATATTAAGATATACATGTTTCTTTAACAATGTTTAAGTTCTGCCAGTTACATGCAAAATTAAGTCGAACGAAGTATCAGCCAGATTTCCTTAAAAATAAATTAAAATAGCAATTAGGTATGATATACACAAAATTTACCTTCCTTAGACAGAAGAACTTACCGGGCCTAAACAGCTTTGGAAATGCTGTTTTAAATAAACGATTACTGCGACTAACAACGTCTGGGGCAAAATGTCTGGCATATTCTATGTGACCGCCGCACAGTTACCCAAGGCAGAACATTTAACCGTGGATTTCGACAGGTTGCAAGCCATCGATTAAATTTTGCTAACTCCTTTTCCGGATCTGGGAATGACGGGGTCACTTCTATTGTCGCAGGCAAATACAACACAAGGATTTAGTCTGCTCATCTTGACTGAAGATATGTCATGAAATGGCATTTAAATAAATCAGCAAAATGATAGACTTACCTGGCGCAACTATTTTACACTTTAAACTGTTCTTATAACTAATATATACAAATTTACCATCTCACAATCCTCCACAAACACAAAGATCTTCAGAGAAACCTAATAAACAAAAATGGCATTAGACTCCGACAACTTTCATGTCATGTGGGAAATTACCAATTTACCTAAGAAAAAGCTGTACAACTAATAATAAACA
>SMLS01063210.1:0-13240 GCA_004785975.1 Popillia japonica
TAATAACTATAAAATTGTATTAAATTCGTAATAATTTCTACAAAAACTGTACTCCTGCAATTTGCCTATCCAGATATTAAAATATTATTAATTTTGCAGTTAATTATTAGATGATAACATCCCCGTTGATGGCGTGTACATTAGCTACAGTATACATACAGCAAAAAGTAATGAACTTGATACAGCATCTTTTATATACGATTACTCAGCATTACTCTTTAATAAATGTAGCATAGCGCTAAACATAAATCTAATATACTTCGTGAGATATCGTAATCTTTTATAGCAGCAATAAGTGGCTGACAGCTGTAATATTACGTAGTAGAAGAAACCAACACGATTTGAAGTTGGTACAGCTATCTGCCCTGAAAGACGTAATATTAAGGGTAGCTGAAACTTAAGACGTAATATAGTACGCTCTGTTTTGTAACCATCAGTACAGTTTTATAAAAACCATAATCCTAAAGTCCAGATAACAATCTATTATCTTTGAAAATAATAACGGTAGACACTTATCCCCTCGCCAATAAAACTGAATAAAAAATTCAATATAGCCGTAATACACCAAGAAACTGCAATTCAGATAAAGACGAAGTTTATCCGACGTGACACAATTATCAAACGTATCGTTCGATTCCTTTTTCTTATCCAGATTAGAAGCAAGTCAAGTGTATTATTTCGGAATGGAGGGGATCTCCCCGATCGGCTAGTAATATTGCAATGTCTGATCCGCGTCTTAAGGTAGTCTTCCTTCTGTCTGGGGTTCTTCCCCGTTCTCGTCTCGTACTACCCACGAGAATATATAAATCTTGAGGGTTGCATAGCTGGGGTAGTCGTTTCTAAGGAAACGGAATTATTAGAGCTTTCTGAGGTGATCTGTGCAGAACAACTCCGTACCGGTCGGCAATTTAATGTGACGTTTAAAGTTTAATGCCGGGGGGTTTTCTACACCGATCATGTAGTCTTTGCTTAATCGGTATAGATCGAAAAATTCGAATTTTAATTTGGCATGGAAATCCATTAATGCTTAGTAATGCCGATATTTCTCAGAAATATTAATGTCAGATACTTATAAGACTGTAGTCGAAACTGTTTAATCACAAAACCAATTATATATACTATGTACAAATCAATACACATTGCTTAGAAATGAAATTAGATAACTTAATTTCATTCATATCTCTGTTCGATTGTGACGCTCTAGTAAATAAAAATATCTCGAAACAACATTTAGTCAACTACTACAGCTGCATATTTGGGGAGCGGAAGTCGCGAGCACAAAGGCAAAAGTGTGCGACGTTGCATTTCCGAGAAAGGCCTCTGGTCATAAATCTTTTCATTTCTTTTTACAGAAGATAAAACTTGCTGTAGTAGTAGTAGTGTGAAGTCCGCGTGGAATTTCCTGTTTTGCCAAATGAAATTGGAAGACGCGAAAGAATTTAGCGAACGAATGGTTATATAGGAACGGGGAAGGCGGCCGGCCATCTTCAGATACCGAGATCCGAAATGTATCCGCCACGGATTACTGACGCTAAGCTTGATTGATTGCGTTGAAAATAAAGTTTGCGACAACTCGAAGTTTTTCGAGCTTTATATTAAACCGGACCCGACCCCGCGCGCGCTCTAGTCGAGATCTGCAAAGTTGAGATTAATTGCCCAGATGAATAATTAGATTTATTTCCCGTTTTCTCCCCGAAGAGTATTGTTCGCAAAGTATTGTTTTTCGACGCGGTAATTTAGTAAATTGTTTAATCGATCAGAAAATATCTCATTAAACTTTTCTTTATGCAGTAGGAATATTGTAGATTAATTCTGCGTTTCGTTGCTGAGTTGCTGATTCTTGCGGGCATACCAATATACAGGTGTCCGCGATATACAAAGCATGCATTTAAGGGATTATAGCTATAACGATTATTATAATGGATCCACATAGCGATACACAATCTAATTGAGAGCGTTGAAATAATAAACAAATTTGAAAAGTTATCTTTTGATGTTGAAGAAAAGGTGGGAAAGTCCGTGTATGAAAAATTTTTAAGTGTAATAGAAAAAAATGATGGTTTTAAAAAGCTAAAAGATATTGCTAAAATCTTGTGTGGTAAGTCAGTAGAAAATATTGAGTTGACAGTAGATGATATTTCTAATTTGAAATATGCTCCTATAACAAGCTTGGACATAGGACGAATGTTTTCAATATATAAATACCAATAATGAAAATATATAATCGTAAATTGTTTTCACAATTAATTATGTTGTAAAATGTTCTCAATAAACTTGCAATAAACATAATAGAATATTTTTTTTCTATAGTATTCTATTTTCTAGCATTACTCCTATTTTTCTCTGCATATTTCTCATAAGAAAGTGCATACTTATGCGCATATCGCGACTTCTTTTTGCATATAATCCGGCCTCTAGTTATTACTGTAAAGGGAACTTACTTTACTGTACTACATGTGCCTAGGGGTCGCTAAGTTCTTGAAAATTTCAATATCTTGTCTTGTTCTTGTCTTGATTTCAAGACAAGAAGAAATTTTAGATTTCAAGACAGGACAAGAAATTTCATGTCAATACCAAGATTTCTTGCCAAGAAAACAAGAAATCTTGAAATATCTTGATTAACAAAGAAAACGCTAAAACGTATTTATTTGTGAAAAAGGTAGCATATTTTAACACAACATAACATATTTTAATTTATTCAAAACATTTTTTGCTAGAACGATTCACAAAAATGTAAATTCAAAATAATAAATGATAATCCTGTTGAAACTAAAGTTGCAAACTAGATTTTAAATATAAAATTTAACACATTTTTAAATCGGAATTCATAAGCCATGAATTAAGACACATAAGACTTGTTATGGAGTCAACGCCTAGCCGATTTCTTGGCTTTGTTATTGTTAAAGCTGCTCTTGAAAAAGGCCTTTCCGCAGGTACAGATGTTGTTGGCGTTCCGAGAAAATCCTTGGTCATTTTCGATAACGACGGGTAGACTTTTTCGTGTCTTCTCCACCACCTCAAGTATATTCTCAGAATGTTCTGCCCCAGTCTCATTTAAATATTTTTCAATTTCATTCTTCCAGGATTCTGACTTATCATGATTAGCTTTCTTAAATAGGTTAGTAATATCTAAATCAAATTCGTTTCCTTCTTTTTTAAGACTCAGCTGCTGCTGGTTCTGGCATTGGATTCTGTAGATCATTATCGAATTTATTAAAGTAGCTAAGTAGCTATATTTCTTCAAATTTTTGAACTGTCTCTGATTGTAGAACCTTTCCACATGAAGAAGAGGAAAATGCTTCGACTTTATGTTGAGGATCCAGAATAAGAACTATACAATACATATATCGAATTTGTTTCGTTATAGTGTTTCAGTATTTTATCTCTTGCAGCTTGAATGCAGTAAATTATTTGCTCGTCGGTAGCGTCTCTATCACTTTATTATCAAGTTCATATTTCTAGTTTGTCTAAAAGTAAGTTGATTCCAATTACGACCAATGGGAGTGTGCAAAATTTTTCCCCTTCAAGTATTGCAGAAAGTGTTTTGAAGCTTCTCAGATACTGACAAAATTTACTGACCAGAACCCATTCTTTATCTGGTAGGTATCTTACAACTATTTAGATTTTCGATGTTATCGCAAAATGTAGTTAAAGCATTTTTAACACTTAAACCCTATGTTAGCATCTCGAAAGTTGAATGCCATCTTGTAGGCACATCTAATTTTGGCATCTTACAGTTTACGGCCTCGCAGGCACTGTTAAGTTTAAGTTGCATTTGCTCTGACTTTTGATTTTTTTTTAATTACAGAAGATTTGAAATCTAAATCAGTATCATTTATATCATTTTCTGCTTCGATCTCATTATCTAAATACTCCAGATCCTTTTCCAAATCTAAACTGTTACTTTCATAAAATCCTGGACACCTAAGTTTAGAATACGTGCGAAACATAGAAAATGCTTATTTTTGGAATAAAAACCGGGAACTAAAGTGTCCAAAGAACGCATCATTATAAAGTTAACAGCCGCATTATCAGTTGTCACACCTTGAATGCAGTCCGGCAAATCATAAGATTTTAGCAGCTCAAAGAGAATGTTGGCAACAGATGCACCTGTATGGCTTCCCTCAGCAGGCACTAAGTCTAAAACAATTGATTGAAGATTCCAATTTTTGTCCTCAAATTGACTTGTACTGCCATAATAGCCCTTCATACCAATAAATGACCACCCAAGATTTTTGATCCACTTGCTCGTTACAGAATTCTTCATCACCTCATATTTATGTATAAAGTATTACTATTAGGTAGAGCCAGTTCTGTATTCAAATTTGAAAATAGATTTTTGGTAACATCATCTTACTACTTACATACTTTTTCGTAACAAATTCTATGAGCAGTTCTTCAACAACTTCTTTGTTTAAGGGATTAACTCTTACCTGAAAATAAGGACATAAGTACATAATGTTTATAGGTTTATACAAGTAAGTCCTATAGATTGTTACCAGTTGTAAAAAAAACTTCTTAGTAAATGCAGTAAATTTTAAACCAGGTAAATTCCGGTATCTTATAAATTATTATAAATAGAAGGAAATAATAAAAATGAGTTTCTTAACCCCCCAATATCTGCTCGTAGGAGGGGAGGGGTTGCTTAACACAAATATTTAGGTAATTATTAACAAAAATAAGTTGCCTAACTCCAAAAACCTTTAAAATTATATACAACACGATTTTTTTTAAATACAGGTGCAGACTATCACTTTGTAATAATAACCTTACTTACCAAACTAAATGGGGTAGTGTGCAACTGAACTGCGCGACGTCATTTGCGTTCGTCAGAAAACAAATAAAGATTGGGGTGCCACCACAATGCCGTGTTAACACGCAACGCAATAAAAAATTCGCCGGGGAATCCCCGGCTAATCAAGACATTTCAAAATCTTGAAATTTTTTGAGTCAAGACAAGATATAAGATGTCAAGAAAGCGTCAAGACAAGATCTTTTAAAATTTCTTGATTTTTTCTCAAGACAAGACAAGAAATTGTTATCAAGACAAGAATTCTTGTCTTGTCGACTCCTACATGTGCCTACCGTCAATTGGGGTGACTTGATACATTTTTGAAATTCAATTGCTGGTAGCTTTGGAATGAATAGACCTAGGAAGTTCATATACCCGTCAAAAGTTTAGTCTCGATCTCTAGTTTATATAGTCAAAGTGCCATAACGTTATAAATTTTAGTTTAGGTTTAGAAAAAAAAAAATGTTGGTGTATCAAGTCATCCCGTGGGTCGGGGTGACTTGATACCCATATTTATTTCTATATAAATATCATTTCACAAGCTTTAAGGGGACTTGATAAACAAAAATGTTTTATTAAAAGGTTGAAATTTGAAAAAATACTTTAAAAGGTTTATTTATGCAAAATATAAAAAGTTAACGTTTATTCGAAAAAAAGGGATTAGTTATCCCTTTATATAGTAAAAAAAATACAAAATTTTCTACCGAATAGGATGCATATCTGCATGTCCCAGGGCACTTTTTGTGGTATTTTCTTGGCATTTTCCATGTGTATCTAGTCACCCCATCCTGGAACCAAATATACTATTTTATTTGCAAAATTATTAACTTTATTTTTTTTACTTTGAAACTTTGTAATATTGCTAACTGACAAATAAGCTAACTTACCACCAAATTTCATGAAAATCAAACTTATACAACCGTAGCTACAGATCAAAGTTTACGGACCACCAGATATACGACGTTGTTTTGTCTTGATTTAAGCCGGTACTGCAGCACGTGTCTTAGATTTTTGGCGCCAAAAAGAGTAGGGATCATTCACATATAGTCGCTAGCGACAATCTAGGACAAATGAACGGTTAACGAGGATGGCTCTATATTTTAGTCATATTAAGAAAGGGTAATGCGTCAAATCGTATCAAGACACCCCGGTGTATCAAGTCACCCCAATTGACGGTATCGAAATTAAACACATAGTTTTGTAAACTATTGCTTAAATTATTGCTTTATAATGTTTAACTCAATCTTCGAAGTCGATCGCGTTAAACAGGAGAATCGTAAAATACATGGCAGCCATCTACATATGTTGAATACTAACCAAAGGAACATTTCTTTCTTATATTTGGTACAATGCAACGCATATTCGAATAAATAAGGGCCTAGTGCGGATTTGCCCCATGTACGGATTTACCCCACTGCACCTTAATCAACAATAATACACTAAACTTAAACACAAAAGAGAAACACAAAACTTACCCACCTATAATATCTCAGAGATCTGAGAGATAGCAAAACTAGAAGTGCTTACTAACAGATATAAAATTTTTAAATTACTTTCCACGAAAGTATTTAGTGCCAAAACTATAGAAAAAATCTAAAACTGTACAGAACCATTAGAATAGCTTTTTAATTATATTCGTCTTCTACTCAAATGTATAATTATATCATTTCAGCATTTCGAAAGCTGTTGACATTCATAGGCTTATAGTAACCTTCAAGTAATAGCATTAAGTGAACTTCGTAAACTTCCCGCGATCGGATTTATCAATATATCTAAGACGTTCCTTCCCGACGAACGTAGACCGTTTGCGGTCCGAAGTTTTCACCCCTAATTCTATTATAATGTAATCCCACACGAGCCAAACTTAAAAGCAATTTAAAGTAAATATTTAGCGCATCCCCGAGTTCGATAACTAAAAGGCTGAGTAATTTTGGCACCCTCTCCTTTCGGATGGCTCCCTTGTCGGGTCCCGTTGACATGGAAGCGCACGTGTCAAAGTGCCGACATCAGCTGACATGCAATAATTTTAGTTTAAAACGGGAGCACGCGGTGTTCTACCATCCTCGAATCGTGTCACGAGCAGGATGCGTCTCATATCAGGCTTCCAAATGTTGAAGTCGAGAGTATTTTAATCTCTTTCGGGTTGCAATCTTGTAGCTGTGGTGTAAAATTAATGCATTGTTCAAATAAGGGAGCGTCGTACTTGTGGAATCGTGGAAATGCGTAAAATATAAATATTTGGAGAGTCGATCACTTTGTTTCATTTTATTAGTTGTTAACAACAATGAAATACTACATTTGAAATATGACTACTGAATGTGTGAAAATTTCAGGTTAAAATTATCGAAATGGGGAAACAGCGAATAAAAAAAAATGACGGAAAGTGTAATGATATAAGGTGCTACAAAAGCTATTTTATATACAGCAGAAAGAAAAAAATCATTTTTGCGTTTGTGCGTACCGACAAATTTAATCCGCCATTATTTCTATTACATAAAGTTACTATTGTTTAATTATGCTAGGTGCAAATATATTATTGGTATATTCATTGAGGTGGTGCAGATGTAGAGATAAATATTGTCAGTTTTGTATAGAAAAATTAGAGTACCTCTATTGGACTAAATCAACTTCATATGAAGCACTTAGTAAAATTACTTTACTCAATAAGTTGCAGAACATAATTTGTTGGGAAAAAATTATTTAACCCTAAAATGCATAAACTCCGAGTCTACTTGAACGGAATATTTGATTATCATTTCTATTAAACCGTATGTGATCCTACTTTGGTACAGAAACATTATTGCTGCTCCAATAGGTTTTCGCTTTTTGCAGCGGAATAACTAATATACAAGCAATCATATCAATTGAGCCACAAAAAAAAGTTTTTAGTAGTAATATCCCTAGGACAGTGATAATCACGAAATAATTTTATTAGTTTCCGAGAGCACGTTGCCTAAAGAAACGTGCTCGAGGAAACTAATAAAATTATGAGGATTTATCTCTGTCCGTGGGATATTTGGTCAGAAAATTTTTGGCTTTTTAAATTAAGGTTAACATCTATTTATCAAAAGAACAATTATTGAAAGTACAATTTGAGAAACTAAATGAGCTTGCAGAAGTTGCTGAATTTGTTTCCAATTTATCTATATTTTCACTATTTAGTTCTCCAAATCGTGACATTTCGAAAATTAAATTTGAAACTGTCAAGTTTTACATAAGCAGTGATATGACATTAAGTCAGGTGACAGCCGGGTTGTTATCGCTAGTGATAACATTCCGGGGTACTTATCAGTATAATCAAATGTTGATTGGATACCCTGATACATGTGACATAAAAGGATTAATTCTGATTGGTCGAAAATTGAATCCAAAAATTTTCAGAGTAAGTGATGAAGAAAATCAGTTATGTCTGAGATTGACAAGCGATTTAATGTCCTATGTGGTGACGTTCGTTAATTATAGTAAGTCCTATACCTTGTTTTTTATTAAGAGGACCAAATGATAAAATCCGCTTCACATTAGGTAAATTAAACTGACAGCTATTTTGGCGGGTAAATTTAAATTATGAATTGCAATAAAATCAAAAGTATACTTGTTATTTACATTTGAATATTTATACACATTTACATACATATTTAAAAATAAGTACGCAATAATTTTAATCTGTATTTTATTATTTGCATTATATTTGTAGCAGTAGTATATACATCAAATTTGTATTTTAGAAATTTAAAATTGATGTTACATACTATTATAAATTGCAATAGACAGAAGCACTAGCTACACTAACAACCTACATATCCACAAAAACAGGTGCAACTCAATTTTTCAATAATGATATTATATTTAAATACAGAATTCTACAGTTCTCCGGCAGAAGCACTATCACTATCGATGCTAAAATCACTGTCGCTGGTCTCATCATTTCCAACCGAAATAATAAATGGTCCCACCACATCATCTATTAAGCCATCTAACTTGCATATTTTGTCTTCTTCTTCAATTACATGCTCCACACATTTTGCTCACATTTCTGAAGTTACATTTCTAATTGCGGTTAACAAAAGGTCTTTCACTTCAGCTAATTTGAAGCTTTTAGTTTCTGCATTTTTTATTTGTGCCCAAACTAATTCAATAGGATAGCAATTTCGTTCACTGCATGTATGTACATTGTAACCTTCTTTGTGATGGTTTATTATTTGCAACAACTCTAATCACAATATGGAAGGATCAAACGGTATTTGTTTTTGAAGTAACCCCTCTGGCATTTCTGCTTTTCGTGTTAAAGCTGTTGGTATTTTTTCCCCTTTTTCTGCTATGGTAAGCTGCATTATCCATTACAATAACACTATTGTCAGGTAATTTCTTCAAATATTATTGACCACTCCTCAAAAACATTTGCATCCATTTCATTTATCGTCAACAAAATCGTTTTTAGAACCAATATGTAAAATAATAAAGCGTCTTCTTTACCAGTAGGATTTTTAGACCAGTAGTTACACCATCTATAAATGCTTGTCTGAATGTTGTAACATTAACATTTACCCACACGTTTGCTCTTGTGTACCCTTCATTCAGCCATGTTTCGTCTAAATAATAGCTTGAGCGTTGTTCATTTCTATTTTGATGTGGAATATAAATATTTTCCTCTCCACAAAGCAATAGTAAATCAAACCGCCGGACCGCTCATCCAAATATATCGAAGACTGCTCTTTTTTAGGTATAGGTATACTGATTTATCAGTCATAAAATGAAATTTTTTGACGTGTGTACCATAATTTCCAATTCCAAATTCCACGTTCTTTCTTATTTTGAATCATATTGAATTAATTTATGATTTAGTGCTCATTATTGCTCGGAGCGTAATAATGTTTCGAATTCATGTTAGAAATATTTGACAGTTGCATTATTGTAATATGATTTTAATGTCATCGACATTTTATGGACAAATACTGGGTTTCTTTTACGTTGATTTACTATTCTTCTCTTCAAAAAATGGTGAATTATCGAACTGAGAAGAAGAATCTTGGTTTAGCCTTTATTTTTGCTAGAGCCAGTGGCAACTCTCCCGTCACATCTTGAATCTTAAGAAAGTAGTAAATAATATTTTACGTTAATGGCCCAACTTAAAAGGGAAAGAGGAAAGAAGAAAACAGTTTAGAGTTTGCTGATCAGTTTTCGACCAAATTTTAGATAAACTGCTGACTGTTCCTAAATATGAAATGTAGTATACATATGTCAATACCAAATACTAGGTGAAGATACATAGGTACCTGTAAAGACAGTTCCATAAACGAAGTATACATATATGCCGCTTTGAATATAGAAGATGCATGCTATCAGATAAATTTTCACTATAAAATAAAATATCTCTAGATGATAAACATTGGAATTACAAATCGACAAAAATGTCGTCAGAGTAGTTAGTCATTCTATGCACATTGTATCGTAGTGGGGTCCTATCTGTTGCGCTTTTATTATCCGTTAGTGACTAACACCACAAAAATGTTTTTCCAAGAGTAGGTAGTTACTGTGTTGGATGAATTATTTTCTCTAAACACAAGAAGAGAGATGGTAATTTGCAAAACCGATTAACCCAATATTATTTATATCTTACGGCAAGATTCATTTCTTTCTGAAATTGTATACCAAAACTGCTGAAATACTTAAACTGTAAAATGCATCTAGTTAACTTGATGTTGTAGTGAAAAAGGTTTAATTTGAGCTTTGTTTTAATTTCCTTTCACATTTAATTTTTGAAATATCTATAATTCTAATTTGATTATTATTTTTGTGATTACAATTTTTGTAGTAACTTACCTGACCTTTTGTACTCATAGGAAAGGCAAACGCCAAAAACAGAACAAAAGTAATAATTTTTGACAGGTCTTTGTTAAAACTACTTCTTTTCTGCAATGATCCTTATATTTTATATGTTTGGCAGAATAGTTTCTTATCCTGTTTGTTTATGGAGACTTTATGTGTACGACGGAATATAGCGGTGCTATTAACACTCCCAATAATGCTAAAATCCTATACAATTCTCTTACTGACGTAGTTTTCTATTGTATATACATTTTTGTAATTGCAGCTACGGATGAGTTCTTTGCAAAAATTATCTTCTCAAGTAAATTATTATCAAGAAGCCGTTGACCGTCTTAGAAATAATTGTTCTAAAGTAAGACATCGAAAGTACTAATCTTTTTTTTTGTCAAAACAGTCCCGCATACTTTTACTGTAGATATTTCGTAAATATTTTCCTATTTCTCTTACTAATTCTTTATAACATATAGACATAGGAAAAGGTGGCATGTCAGATGACAGGAACTTTCCAGTTGTGACAAACGTGACTTCTATAAATATTAAATTTTCATTCAATTTAGTTCATTCTATGTTTCCACTTTTATCACAAAATCATGTTATACATAAGTACATTTGATTACATGTACGTTTTTAGATAATATCTTATGGGAGAGTGATTACTTACCGAACTGTGCTTTCAATTTTCTGTTGATGTACTTACATTGTATGAATTGACAATTAAACTCCTTTATTTTCTTCTTCAGATATGAAACGAAATACTTGCCTTTGGCTGTACCAGACCGAACTGCTCCTACCGTTCTTCCACTAGTTTGATGTAATGAGATTCACTGTTATTCAGAAGGAAGTCAAACAACTAGAAAAGTAGATTAATACCATCCACATTGTTATTAAAAGTAATACCTTAATATACTCGGAAATTCTAGACTTCAATTACTGTAGACTAGTATTGCATATATTGTTCTTCTAGTGTTTTACATACAGTTATTGTCTCAAATAACAGCAGTTTTAATACTATTACAATACAATGCTTGCTTGCATGCTCTCCATGGCTATCTTCTAATTAGAATCGTGGCAGTTACACAAATGCACTACAACTTTAATATGCTAACGAATGTTTTCCATAATTGAAATTACCATATGCATATGTATTTAAAAGAATTCTTTTTTCCGGGCAAGCAATGCGAAACTGCACTTTCTCGCATACGAGTTAATGGGATTGAACTTTTTTGTATTTATTTTTCAATATTGTTTCTAATTTCAAAATTATAAAATATAGAAATGGTTTTATTGTATAAAAACCGCGTATTAACTTTATAAATATCAGTTTGCTTTTTCTAGGGTTTACAATAATTAAAAGTAATATTCACCTTCTTTCTATCTTTAATATGATTTTCGCATAAGACAGATGAGATACGCAATAACATACTATATACAATCCAGAATTCTTTGACATTTTTCGTATCTTAAGCTGAAAAATAGATTGGCAGTCGTGTATACACGTTCCGGTCTTACATTAAATAAATCCTTTCCTACGTCAGTTTTTTCAGCAAAGTAATCCCGGGGCTCGAAAGTTGGCGCTCAGTAATCCAGAGAGACGGGCTGACCGCAGCAGCAACCATCCTTGTTAACCCTATCCGACCCTCGTCACATACTAACTCACCACTTTGTTATGGGGATGTACGGTGTTATTAACCCCGGGGTTCGACTGCAATTATACACGCAGTATGAAAATGCGGGTCAAATATTAGGTCACTGAAAATTACCTCGCTTCGTAACAGACGTATGTACATAGCTTCGCTTCAATTCCGAGTTTGGTACAAGGAAAAGGAAAGTAGTTGGTTTTCCACCCAATCGCTTCTTGTAATAAGTGTATCGATCGGGTAATTTTTGCTGTCAGTTTTTGATTTATGTATCGTCGATGTCATCAATTATAATCAATAGCAACGTTAGAAAAATTAAAGCGACAAAGTCATAAGAGTTTTATTAATAATAGCAATAAAACATTAAAGAAACCATACCATAACAATTAATAGTAATCAATTGTAGAAGGAGATGGAATTGCAGTATCAAACATTCCATTATGGCCATAATTATTAGTGAACTATTTTTCTAAATTGCCTTTGCGGTAATGCAGAAAATGTATCTAAACGTTTTTAAACCGTTTGTTAAGGATTATTTAATTTCTATTTTTGTATGTCTAAAGTTGTAAAGATTTAGGGCAGGGATTTCTGAATTTCCCGTTATTCAAACGCATTTGTTCATATTCAACTTTCCTCTTAAATAGTAGGTATTGTAAAGTATTCTTAGATTTAAGATACGGAAATTGTATACAACCGTTATTTCCAAATGGTAGCAGATTTTATAATATCTATTTAATCTTTAACTTCCTTTGTCAAAGTCACGTTTTCCATTATATTCAGCAATAGTCTGTTTGCTTATTACGGCCTATGCCGACATAGTTTTATAGTGGTAAGTTCGTCACCAGATTACCTGGTTTTTCCAATACTTACTGTATTGTTTGTAATAGTTCCAACCACCCCCTTTTAGTATACTTGCGTTGTTAAAATATCATTTCAGAGTCAGTATAAGTGTAACTTTCAAATGTTAAAGTCGATCATCATTTCT
>SMLS01063213.1:0-16923 GCA_004785975.1 Popillia japonica
ACTTGCTGGTTTTGAGACAAGCAACACATTTAATAAAGAATGATATTTTTGCGTTAAGGTTCAAATATTTTTTTTCTTTTCTTAGTCCATAAGAGGACTCACTGTATATGGTTTGTTACCAGAATAATTGTAGCATTGCAGAAATACGTTCTAATTTAGGCATCAAGTTCTTGGAAATATTACTGCTTTAATGTAAGGGTTCAGTGTAAAAGCAGGAAGTAGCAACATATGCTGCTTATGTGAACAGTCCTTAACATTTTCATTACATTATTTGTTTATTTTTGTTTTAACCGCTATAACTAATCTTATAGCACATGCATTTTTACACGGCGCTAACACTTAATTATTTATAGATTATCGTTAGGTTAGGATTGTATATATTTGTTTGACTTAAAGTCTTTGTTTTAATCTCTCCATCTTAGTTTTCAGTGATTACAGATTTTACTAATTTACTGTAAGTTATTGGAAATTTTCATATAGTCCATAAATATCAATGTTTTTCTTGCTCGTTGTTTGTATATTTTAAGGTTCTCTAACATAAGCTTTCATTAATTATTCATGCTAAACTGCGTGTTATACATATTATAGAGAAAGATAATCATTGTATACAATAATGTATTCAGTATGTTTTGGTACCGACAAAATCATATATAATCGGGAAAATAGGGTTTAACATGAAATTATTCTCGTTCTACTTAGCGTGGTATATGTCGCAAACATGTAGGGTATCGACAAATAACGAAAAACAGGACGACAGAGTCTAAATGCCTTTTTGATTAATGACTTAGATAAATCCATATTTCATGACATACAAATGCGGCCTGAAGTAATTTTTCAATATTTCAATAGAAGTTTCGGATTTATGCTGGATATTCGGGAAATAGGTTTTACGGGTCGTTACAGAATTACTTTAGCTTAAAATTCCTAATTACAGTGAAATGTCTGCAATTTAGTAGTTTTGCAGAATATTTTAGATTTAACGAAAACTTTGGCCTTGTTTACTTATAATGTTATGTATGTCTTTCTAAGCATTTGATAATTAACTGATTTAATTTATTCTATGGCTTGATGATGGCGTGCATGTAGGTTATACTGCCATGAATTAATAAATTATATTAAATATAATATTCGTACAACAGCTATTTCTATCTCTTGATATTATTAGTGTCAAATATAATCTTTTCCCTAGCCTTTTTCTAATTTGCAATTTAACAGCTGTCGCAACGTAATTCTTTTGAGAACGTAGCCCACTATATTGATTCTGTGCACAATTTAATTAAATTAAGTGGACATAGACTACGACAGTTTGCTTATTTAAACTATCAACATGGCTAGAACAACGGAACTTTGTGATTTGGCGTGACCGATGCGGTTGGTATTAAAGACTGGTTGCAATCACTAAAAAATGACAGAATCTGAAATTTATTAAATTTTATCTTGTGAGGTGTACATTGTAAATGGTAAAACTATGCACATCACATCTTCAACACCATTCATGCAACAAAACGCATCCGAAAAAAACGATATAGTTTTATTTGGTGCAATATTAAACATCAACTAACACTGAATCACGGACTAATGATTACATCAATTAACGTACATGAGGACTTGGTGATGTGAGTGGCAAAACTAAACAATTGCGTTAAAGACTTATTGACGGACAGTAAATAGCATCGTAGCTATCCAAAAATAAATTAATATTAATGTCACTTAAGCACAAAATACTATTTGAAGATGCAGAACAGTGTCAAAGTCCCATTAAAAGCATACCAGAGTTCATTAATATGAGTGTGTGGTGGACAATAGACACCTGCAATAAAAATAGTTCTTTTGTTCCAATAGATAGAGAGCAGATACCTGCTATAAATGACTCTTAAATTCGTAATTAACTGCAAGGTATTTTCACTGTAAGCAACAATAAGGTTATGTATAATCAAGGATTTTTACAAAATTATCAGAAATATTACGAGAAAACCAAGTATCAGTAACCAAAAGTATGTACACCATAATAAAAGCTATGTAAAATTATACGAAGCTCGGAAAGCTTGTTAGGAAGCTGCTGCACGCTCAGGTGAGCCACATCAAGTAATTTGACTTTTATCTTAAAACAAAATTACCAATATTTTCACGAAAAAAAATGTAAAGCAACATGGCAAGTATACCGTGAAGGCTGATGAATAAGCAGGAATATGGTAATGAGAAATTACCAAATAAAAGACTAAGTGCGAAGTAGTACTATTAAGTGACGAAAATGTGGATAGGGAGATAATAAAGGATAAAAATAAAATGCACAAGATATACAATAACTCGACGTTTCGCCACTAATGTAAGCGGCTTCTTCAGGAGCAAAAGAGGTTAACTGGGTGGGTACCAGAAGGTCACGGTAACTCGACGTGTCAACCACGCTAGAAGCGAAAACCTTCTGACCAAGAAGGGCCGTGGCCTTCTGACGCCCCTCACCTACCAGAAGGTTTTCGCCTCTAGCGTGGTTTACACGTCGAGTTACCGTGACCTTCTGGTACCCACCCAGTTAACCTCTTTTGCTCCTGAAGAAGCCGCTTACATTAGTGGCGAAACGTCGAGTTATTGTATATCTTGTGCATTTTATTTTTATTTTGTACTGTATATATTTTACTAATCATGACACGGTCAACACCCGGAAACCCTCATTATAGAGACTCGGGCCGTGGAAGCCTTCGATATCATTTGAGATAATAAAGGAGTTAATTAACAAAAAGAAAAATGAACAGAAAAGAGAGAAGAAAGAAAGAAATAACTAACGCAACCAAATATATAAATCAAAAGTGAACAACAATAATTGCAAGTTCTATGTGTAAAGAATATACATACTTAATTAAAACTGACACAGATAAAATATGTAAATAGCACTATGGTGAAGACATAACAAAGTATGTTAAGAACCCAGTCAGGCAGCCTTAACGACTCGATCATCATATCATATAGCCTCCAAGCTAGTATGGAAGTGTCTGCACAACCTAACTAGCTAAACACAAAATCTAGTGAAAGAAGGCACCCAAATGAAATTTACTGAATCGGAGATAGTTTAGGCATTATAAAGAGCACAATATGTGGTGCAATTAATGAGTTAACTGTAAAACAACACCAATTAAATTGGACAAAGGGACAGCATTGTTATTTGTTTCAAAGTTAGTGATCTATGAATGTGATTGATACAAACTGATTTTATTCATAAAAGATCATTTAATAATACTTTCCAAATATCTTCCTCTTTGTTGAATGCGGACTTGTGCCCGTAAGCCAACAGAAGAAATACTTATCCGAATTTCATGCTTGTTTTGTCGGACTTGCTCGGCAGCAGATGAATACAATCCAACAACTAAATAACGGGTATTAAAATCGGGTAATCTGAGTGGCCACGGGCAGGACCATCTGGATCAATCCATCTTGGATAATTGACATTTACCCAATTTCAGACAGCAATTCCGAAATAGAAAATTATGTAATTCCAAAATATTGCAGCAACAGAAAAAATATTAATAAAAATGTCAATAATTTTCATTACTTATTTGACATTGCCTGGTTTAAGGACTGTTTTTCTATTTAAGCTTAGAGTTGTAACGAAATGAAGAAATTACCTTTCATACCGGCATCTTAAGCTAACACATTAAGACTCCATATTTTTTGCTATTGAAACTTAATAAATAAGCTTTAAATACATGCAAAATATAACGAAATATTGAGCTTATGAATAAGAGTTTTATTTCAACTAGAGACCGATCACCCTGATACTCGTCTTTAACCTTAATAAAGTACGGTCGATACTTTTACCCTCATTATAAGATTATATCTATGTATATAATTATTAAATTCGTTATGATTTCTAAAAAAGTGATGCCACAGAAATTCTTTAAATTACATGTTATCATCAATCATAATACATCTGTGGCAGTATTCTTTTGAGTTCCATTGAATAAAGACAGCATTAAAGAATTAGAATACATCTGCGTGAACATCAAAGAAAACCGTTGGTATCTAAAGTAACAATACAAAATTAATTGAAAACTGGAAACCCTCAGCATAAAAGGAAACAAATTAAATTAGTACAATCCTATTGAAAAGACAGATTACAGATCACGAAAATTAATAAAGGAAAAGCGATCCGTTATACGCTGAATTATATTTACTATGAAGAAAGGATCTCTTTAATTTTCTGTAAATTCACACACATAAATGCATCTCCAGAAAAACACAACGACAAGCAACTTCAAACATGTATCGACGAGGATATTATAGAATATACAAAGTATAGCAGTCTCTTGAAAATCAAAATACAATTAAGTAAGTATATGATCTTTATTGCAAGATTGAAAAGAACCGAAAGTACATGTAAAAAAAGATCGCAAACAATGGAAAAAATAAACCAAGTAGTTTGACAGGAATTGAGTATACTGACTGCTGTAATTTCCACAGCACTGATTTGATAAAACTAAAACAATATCTCTGGTAGTAAGTATACGAATATTAAACCATATGAAAATGTGTAGCATCTAATATACAGTTCTACTAATACCCATGTAACTATAATTAAGAATATCGAAAAATGCTCCTAGGAAGATGCTAGAATTTATTGTTACATATAAAATAGACACAAATATTTGCTAAAAGCAATACGGGAACGACAATTTTTATGTCCGAGGTTTGACAAGAAAGCGGAAAGATTGACAAGTTCAAGAACTCCTGCCCCAGCATTTTCAACTCCATTTTTTTCCAAAAATGCTACTAATTATTACACATTCGATAATCAGATTGTATCGACAAAACCGTGATTGTCTTTCGAGGGCGCCAAAATTTAACTGGTTTGTCAAGCAACGCGGTAAAGTAGGCAGTTCTTCAATCGATATATGTATTTGTAATTGTGGAAATGGCGGCGAGCTCCTACCAGAAGATAGAAAGTGCGGATAACCAACACAATCCGTACTACGATTATCGCAACCACTTTATCAAACGACTAGATATGTCACACTCGATAATTGTCACACTTCAATTGAGTTAGCGAAATTACGAGCAATAGAAGTGTAACATATGTCGGAAGAATGAACCAAAATATCGGTTGGTACCTTACAATCCCCAAGCACATGTAACTTTAAGGGGAAGATGTGTTAGGGTTGTCTGACACGACACTAGTTTCAGCGTGGAATTCAGTACTGAAGTTGCGTGCGCGGATTTAGTTGAAATATGGAAAGAAACTAGAACTTGCTCTATTTCTTGGATGAAAACGTGCTGAATCGGCGCGGGAAATGTGCGCATTGAGTAATCGTAATCGATACGTCAAATAATATCATACATCAAATTATAGATTATGCAAGTGTTATTCGGATTTTTTAATGAATTCTTGAAAATACCATCGACTAAAAATGTCATGATCTCAAGTATAGGTTCAATTATTAACCGATCTCTACAAAATGTACGCTTGTTTGTATGCAGTAAAGCATACCCTACGGGCCCTAGAGAGAAAATGTGTTAATGACGTCGCCGATACAGTGAACGTTAATGTTCGGTATAGCCTCTATAAAGATAAACCAAAATTACTCAAATCATAGTGTTGTTAACAATGGATTTTTTCATTAGTCAAAGCACATTCCATGAGAATGTAACACGACAAATACTTTATCTGTAGACAGCGCAAAATGTGTAATAGGTAGCACTCCTGTTGCATATTCATCGAAGGCTCCAAATGAGGCACAATTCGACTAGGCTTAGATAGAAAAAGAAATACAAGTAGTGGTATTCCGATGCAAAATATATCACTAATATTTGTGTTGAAGAAGATTCAGAGGACAATAATCAAATTAAAAGCGTATAATGTGGAAGAAAAGAATTTTATCGAGGAGACATTATCCAGAGAATTAGAGCCGACATTAAACACTGAAGACGATCTGTAGACAGCTCAACAGGTGTAAGAGGTAGCGCTCCTGTCGCATATTCATCAAAGGCTCCAAATTAAACACAATTCAACTAGGCCTAGACAGAAAAAGAAAAGCAAGTGATGGGTATTCGGATGTAAAATATGTCACTTGTAATAACAATATATTCTACACAATATTTGTGTAGAAGAAGATTCAGAGGACAAGAATCAGATTAAAAGTGTATGATGTGGAAGTAAAGAATTCTATCGAGCAGACATTTTTCACAGAATTAGACCCTACATTAAACACTGAAGAAGATCTAGCAACTACTGGCAAAATTGAGACCCACCTGCACCAGATTGAGTCGCTTAGTATAACTGCTCAAAAATTTAATCTGCTGTTGGTTTTACAGGAACTAATAGAATTAGTGGCTAGGGTGACTAGATTCTAGAAAGCTACCAGGACTCGTGAAAGCGTTTTGGAACTCTATCGTGTAGAAGCCTTGTTCAGACACATCCAAATATGTAGTTATTTCTGGCATAATGAAGAAAGATATGAACGCTTGTTAGATTGAAGATTACAACAATATTTTAGAACGGACTGTTATTGAAACTAATATAAGAAATAGCCTTAAATTAACGAGAAGTGAAGAAGCTAAGAAACCTAGATATGCATAACAAAATTTGTACTACTTATTAATCTTACAAGGGAAAGGGTTGTCCGACACGATTTTAATGAATCTCAACTATGCTATAGAGGAACCTTCCCTCAGTACCCAGGTACTAGCTTTTATCCTAATATGCCCTAATTTCTGAGAAAATCAACGTTGTATAGCGCGTTCATTCAACGCGAGTTGAAGTTCGAATATTCGAGGGCATTTGCTTGTCCTGCGGTCCATTTCTTATTTGCAGTTCGTTTCTTGCCTAGTGTATGTTTTTTATCTGCAGTCCAAGTAAATATATAAATAAAAATAATAAATAAATAAATTCCAAATACACGTCATAATACAGATTTGCTTACAATTTATTTAATAATAAAATTTTGATTTATGAATAATTTTAATGAAATATAACTGCTAATAGTAGTAGTAAGTACTTTATTTGTCATAAAAATCCATAAGGATAGCGACAACTGTCAAAGTATTCAATACAAAAGATACATTGTTAAAACACACATGCTAAAAATACCTACGGTTAAATATATATTAAAAATTTACTACACATAATAATACAATACTATAATAAATAAATAGGCAAGTAATACAATAACAAATAAACAGACAACCACAAATAAAAAACAAGATCTCACGATGGATGAAGACAGATCTCAGTGTAATGGTCTCTCAGCGGCTAAATATTCGTTAAAGCCGTAAAAAGCACCACTGACGAGAAACTCGTAAACGGCCTTCCGAAACCCGTTACTATTACTGATACTCCTAATTTTACTTCGAAGAGCATTATACGCCACGATAGATTTATCAAACGCGCCTCTCTCGTAAAGCGCTAATTTATGTTGAGGAATTGATAGCATGCTAGCGTTTCCGGTCGCCATAGAGTTGGAAACGTCAACGTTGCGCTTATACAACCCCCTATTTCCCTGCAAAACAATACCAATTTATATATATATAAGCATGGCAATGGCAATATATTTAGCTCCTGGAACAGTGACCTACAAGGAGTTCTACTTGCTACCCTCAAAATGCACCTTATAATTCTCTTTTGAGCAGTAAAAATTTCATGAAAAAAAACTAGAAGATCCCCAAAACATCAAACCAAAAGATAGCCTTGATTGAATATTACTGAAGTAAAATACCTTTAAAACGTCGGTCGAAACAGAAGTCCTTATCTTATAAATGGCGTAGAAGTACTTATTCGATTCAGAGCGTAGATTGTCAATCTGAAATTCCCATTTAAGTTTATAGTCTAGTGTCAATCCAAGAAATCTTATGTTATTTGTTTGTTCGATTGCGCTGGTACCTGCTTTCATTTCCACTGTATATTCGTTCCTAGCAGTAAACGCGACAACTCTAGTCTTCTCTATATTCAATTTTAAACTATTTATATGGCACCACTCCATCATCTTTTCAAACACCGAAGACCCAACACCTGCCACCTCAGCACACGATTCAGCCTTGACTATATAAGTGGTGTCGTCAGCGTACTGATATATTCCTTTATCCTGGTATGAAACTACTGAGATCGTTTACATACAATACAAATATTAAAGGACCCAAAATTGAGCCTTGAGGAATCCCCTGTGAGATCGTAGTAGGAAGAGAATAAACATAGGACCTAACATTATTCACAACGGTAGACATGCAAACTTGCTGAGTGCGTTCTGTTAAATAAGATTTGATCAAATCTAGAGAATTACCACGAACACCGTATTTATACAATTTACTATATAGAACCCGATGATTAATGGTATCAAAAGCTCTACTGAAGTCAAAGTAAATCCCACAAACTGTTTTCCCGTTATTTAATGAGAGCAAAATATCGTCCAAGCAGTCGAACGATGCTTTCTCGCAGGATTTACCGGGTAAAAAACCATATTGAGTTGGAGTTAATATATTGTTGCAAATGAAGAAATCGTAAACCCGTTTATATATAACTTTTTCGAAGATTTTTGAGAAAGACGACAAAAGAGAGATTGGTCTGTAGTTACTGATACAAGATTTATCACCTTTTTTATATACCGGTATGACCTTTGCACGTTTTAGAGTATCCAGAAAAACACCCTGCGACATCATTGAATTAGCTATGTCAGCTACCGGTTTGGCAATATAGGCACTAACTTTTTTGACTATTGATGTTGGGATATTGTCCAATCCAAAAGAATATTTTGATGTAACTTCATCGAGAATTCCGCAAATTTCTTCTGCCGTTGTTGGACTTCATATACTTATACTTAGCGTATAAACTCGCTGAGTAACTAGGTATATGTGCAGAGGCGATATTTTGATTTGGACTCTGGTGTGGGACCAGGGCGAAGTGATCGTTGAACATACGGCATAATTCAAAAGGATCTTGAATGTCAACACCGTTCTTCTTCAATATTACCTTTGTATCTTTACTTATATTTTTGCTGAGGATATCACTATTTATTATGTTCCAGATTGTTTTAGACATATTTGATGAGTTTAAAATTTTGCTATCATTGTACGATTTTTTGTGGTTATTTATAAGAATTTGAATCTCACGCTTCCTAACTTTGTAATATTCACAAATTCTTCTATCACTTGTAGCTTTCGATAGACGATGAAGGTCTGAGAGGCTCTCAGTAAGGTTTGCAACGTAACGGTCGATCCAATCAATCTTAGTTTCATTAACTTCTTTCACCTTCTTCAACGGAAAATGTTTTTCAAAATAGTATGTGAATATATTGTGGAATGAATTGTATTTACTATTGGTGTCGGTGTGGGTATAAACATCAAGCCATGCTTCATTTTGCATGTCTGAAAGAAAGTGGAACAAGGCGTCGTTATTGTATATACGCTTATTTATGTAGTGTGTCTGATATAATGATGGCAGATTCAAACTCACAAGAATGCCACTATGGTCAGAGTATGTGCAAACAATTACAGAAGCGGTAAGTTGCTCAACTTCATAGTTGGTGAAGACATTATCAGTACATCTATTGATTCTCGTATTACATCGTACTAGATGTTTTAAATGAAACAAATGACAAATATTCTTCACAAGATTGCCTTGGTTACAGGCTTTCACAAGTTCTACATTAAAATCTCCACATAGAAAGACATAGTCATAGGTCGAACATACCATGCTCAAAATGTCAAACAACACATCAACAAAAGTTTGAATGTTTGCGTCTGGCGATCTGTACATGCATATTACCAGATATTTTTGATCGCGTATTTTGAAACTTGCACAACAGACCGTGCGCGGACCGTGTCGTGTTATTCTAAATTGCAAAAACGACTTTTCCATATAAATTATATGAAGGCGACCGCTTCTAATTCACACCTATGGGACTGTGCACCGACTACACTGCGACCGTGTCGTCTTCATATAATTTATATGGAAAAGTCGTTTTTGCGATTTAGAATAACACGACACGGTCCGCGCACGGTCTATGCACGACCCTATATGTGTGAATTGGGCTTTATTCTGTTTATGCTCATCGATGTGTTTTTTGAGTAAGCAGCACTGTCGTGCATCGCTACGTAAACTAGATTACTTGTGTTTACAAACTGTATACCAAATTGTATACCAATTCACATAGCATTTATTGCACGTAGAGACACTCCACTTTTTAGAGCACTCGTCCGCAGCGTGCGGTTATGTTGTTCTCGGTTCAGGTTGATTTCTAATATCGTGCACAATAAGATTAAAACAAAATTTACTGGCATGAACCGGACGCGAGCCACCAGGGTGGCAGACGTAGTTGTTATCTACTTAGCTACCGAGGCTTGCTTGTTGAGAAACTAACACTATCGATATAAAGAAATGAACGTAATACGTTCATTCGACGCGTTAAACAACATGAGCTTCCTTAATATCCGTGTCGGATAACCCTGGTGTTCCCCTTCTTAGATTTGTTTTTGTTTAAAAGAGGGAGATGATTACACATTTTGTAATCGATGTTGTTATACACAATAAAGAACCTGTGAGTAAAGCTAATGCGAAATCTTGATAATATGAAGCTCCCAGTTCATTTATGCTAGAGTGAAGACATTCAGTGCAGTTCGCTAGCGAGTATTAGGTTACGTTCATAGTGCAGCGACCAAGCGAGAGACTAGCTACAAGACTAGAGTAGCGACAAAAATACTAACCCTGAATCAGAGTCTCGCTTCGTCTCTCGCTTCGTCACTCCACTATGAACGTAACCTTAGTCAGCCAAGAGTCGATCAGGTATACATGCGTAGATTAATTGAAAATTATATTTTATTAATTGTCAAGTATATTTTCGATATTATTTTAATAGGAATTAACTATGATATATTTTTCTAAATTGTTCGTTGTAAATTGATCGAAGGATCTTTCTACGTCACATGACGTAACATGTGCGAAATGAAAGCATCTAATTAAATCCTTAAATTTTAAATATAGGATTACATTTTGGGCAGTAAAATATTTTTGGTTTTTCTAAAACCACGTTAATATTGTTAAATTACTGAATAGGTGATGAAGAGATTGAGTTAATTTTAAATTTTTCATTTATAGAAATTTAATCGTTTTTGCTACGCTTGAGACATGTTTATTAATAAATACTAATGTCTCGACTAAATCTTCTTTTGTCATTTAATGATTGCACTGTTGTAACACTGGAAGCATCTCAGTTTAATATTAGTACAAGAGGTTTTAAAATACGAAGGTGTTGGGCATAAATAATGCTTACGTACGCAATATCTTTTAACTGTCGATGAATTAGGAATATCATGGCTTGTATATTTTTTAAGAAATCCACTGGAAAGTAGGTTCTATAATTGAACTTACTTATAAATTTATTAGTATACATATTTGCTCCTGAATCTTAATTTTGCTAAAGAAATCGTACTAAGCACTTCTTTTTTGTTAATAACAGTGAAAATTGCACCATATTCTGAAACAACGCTTGATATTCTTGCCGTTATTGGAAAGTGATAAACTAAGAACTACTAAAATAAAATGGAAAAAGACGAAACTAGTAACTAATAAATAAAGATCAAATATGTATACATATTACAAAACTATAAAACGATAAATTCTAAAGAATACTTCAAAACTATGAGAGTGCCTAATAAAATAAACCAAAAATCAAACTTCTAAAAAGGAACAGTGACAGAATAAACGGAAAAAGACACTTCTAAATCAGTACATTAACAATACAAAGCAAAACCAAAACTTCTGAAGTAGGATAGTAATGAAATAAATAAATAAATAAAGCACTCTTAAAATCGCACAGTAACAATATATGTATGTATATATACCAAAACGGAGATCTATAAAATGAAATGCGAACGAAATATCTCCTATATGGCGAGTTATACACATGCTAGACTTAGCCTGCAATCGAACGTAACGCCAATTCTAAAGTGCACACAACAACGTCGCCATACATTTTTAAAACTCTCACTTTTTCAGTAGCGTATTCTATCACTAGGATAACCAACTGATTAAAATAAAGTAATAATAAAATTTCATGTCTTACAATTAGCATTTCTCAAGAGCTAGCGTCAATGACAGAGTAAATGTGTACGTGCTTTGCAAAAACTCGACCGTACAGTACTGTTTCTTTTTAATCTACAAGTGGAATTGAATTCGTCTCACAAGGCGAACACCAGGGTTGTCGGATACGGACTTTAATGAATCTCAACTATGTTATAGAGGTTCCTTCCGTCAGTACTGAGGTACGAGCTTTTATCCGAACGCGTCCCAGTTTCTGAGAAAATCAACGTTGTTTAGCGCGTTCGTTCCTTTATATCGCTAATGTTAGTTTCTAAACAAGCGGACCTTCATAACCCAGTGGATATCTACGCTTCCCGCGCTGGTGGCTCGCGTTCGATTCCTGCCAGTGTATTTCTTTTTTAATCTTATTGTGCACAATATTAACAATATATTTCCTACAAATTATTCATAACTGATATTTTAGCCCTGGTAATTTTATTATTTAATAAATTGAGAGGAAATCTTCACTATGACTTGTATTTTGAATTTCGAATATTCGAGCGCACTTGTACTGCAAGCCATTTCTTACCTGCAGTTTGCTTCTTGCCTACTATCCGTTTTTTATCAGCAGTACAAATAAATAAATAAATAAAAATAATAAATAAATTAATTCCGTGTCAGACAACCCTGGTGTTCCGCTTGTCAGCAAGATTACTACTTACCGTTGCCGTAAGCTATGCATAGGTATGTAAGAAGAAAAATTAAAAAATGTAATACTATCGGCTGTTACTTTGTGAAAATTCATGAAATATAGGTGAATTTTTTTACAAAGTAATCCAGAGTATTATTTAATTTACTCATTCATTCAAAGAAAAATTAAATCGATTAAGTTAGTGATCTACGACTGATTTTATTTACTTATGTAGTTCGTAAGATTATATATTCAATAGCAAAATCTGATAATAATGAGGATAATATGTATGTTTTTGTGCTACCAGCATCATATTTGTGACATAAGTTCCAAATTTACTGCCAATACAAATCTGCTTGAATTATAACTTTCATTGTTAGTCTTGATTCCTGGTAATCGAATCACTGTTATTCAATTATCAGCAATCTTTCTGTAATTTCGTTGATCCCTTCGTTACAAGCGCTACCAAACAAACCTTTCAGTCGGGGACGCACGATTTCGACCCACACTAATGGAAGTCTCATCGAAATAAACGAGATCGATCTCCTTTGTTCCCTTTGTTGTTGGTATGCATTTTTTGGCTCCATCGGGATGATTATACCTGCGAAGTGGAATGAACTGTACATTTCTATCATTAATTACAACACTGCTTTGTTCATGTATCTATAGTTATTTCCGCATACGAGCTATTCTGTAATATTCACGGCATCCATTATGTTATTGTGTTATTTTTCCGCAGACAAACGGACCTCATTTATAATTACCTTTGTATAACACGGACCACACACTGTTTCTGGGTCATCGAAACGGAGAAAAAGCGAGATAATGGTATATTAGATGTGTATGAGCTACGTCTATGTGAATTAAAGTGTTGTGGAGCTGTATATTATGTGAGAGTTAGTGACATGAAGAGTGAACACAAAACGAAAAGTTGACCGTTTGCTAGAAGCAGGTACGTGTATGAAATAAATAATTCAGCGCAGAGACATCGGACTGACTATTAGCTTTGAAATGCTAGATGTCAACTAAATAACATACGCAGGTTAATATAACTTTCCTGGACTATTTCGAACGCATAGAGTTTTTTTATATATTATTTGGTAAATGTAATAATTACATAAATGTATAAAACATCGCAGTCTACACGGCATTAAGTTTAGATTAAGTGCTACTACTCCAGCTAGTGACAGTCCAATTACAAAGCACTATTATTATTTATTTGTAATTGTCAATGCTGCATTAACACAAGAATTGTACATTTATCGTATCTAAATACATTAAGCCAACAGACAGAACAAACCTATTCAATAAATCGTTAGCTTTCTGCGTTAAGCATACATAATATATTGATTCTATTTTTGTCCTTACATAAATAAAAACAACGCTTAGAATTGGAAGAAGTAAATACTAGGTACCTATATTGATTAAAACAAAATAAAATCAAAAAAGTTCTAATTGTAAGCGTTCAGATTTAAAGAAAACGGACAGATTGACTGTCTTAAAGTGTTCCTAGCACCATCTGCTAGTTTTACTATAAGAACCGTTAAGTTTGTGAAAACTTAGGAAATCACCGCTATGCCTTCATCTGCACAAATGACATCTTAGATAGTCAAGAGAAGTTAAACTGACTAAGCTATCTTTTTTTATCTGTGGTGAGTGCAACTACATACTAGTGTAGATAGTCTTTGTATATGTGTTTTGTTGGCATTGTTGGAATATTATTTCGTCGTAAGTAATATTAATATTTCTCACTTTTTTGGGCAAAGCTTTACCAAGCAATAATAAATTGAAAAATTACTATTACTAATGCCTTTCTTTCCACCTACTAATATTGAAAGAAAAAAGCAAAAGTAAAAGATTAGTAGTTAATATTAGATAGCTGTAGATAGCACAAAGAAAAAAAAGAAAGAAGAATATATCAAGTAATAGCAACCTTTAGAGGTGCTTCAGATAAGCAGCCAATGTTGGTTACTGCTGATAATGGTTTCTTACATTGAAGTAGTAATATACCCGCCAATTAAATGCCTAACTTAGAACTTATTCTTGCAATGCTACAGTTATTTTAGTAACAAATCATATAGGTATCATCTACAAATATTGTATATGCACCAACAGAGGTATGTTTGCTTACATCAGAAACACGCAGGTGTACATATAACTTCATTTAAACCAATTACAAACCCAAGTCATTGATTAAATAATGCAGATATACATACGTTGTACGAACAGCATCTCACAAAAACGACATTTTTGTGGGCAAGAACAGTAATAATATTTTTATTTTGTCTATTGATATTATGAATGTCTGACTGGAATATTATTTCATTTGGGAAATAAGGTGAGCTCTTATCTACAAACATACTATGAAACAAGTTCAAAGAGTCGAATCGAACTCTGCCATGAATATTCAATCAACGAAGTTCTTTTAATTTATGCGAAATATGATTAATTTACGTATGCCAAAAATAAAACAAAGCCATGAGCTATGCAGTCTCTGAAACCTACCCACATCTACCGCATCCAAGCATGTTCTATAAATCACCAGACAACAATTGAATATATAATACATTATTGGTATTATATTATACAGGGTGTATTTGAAATAAAAGTAAAGACTATGAAAAATCGAAATATATTATTTTATTAAACTTAAATCCAAAATATTTTGCGCAAATTCCTTCCTAGTCGCGAGAAAAAAAATGACAAAGATATTTATAAAACATTCGTCGCACCACTGTCGAATATTTTCGAAGGAATATATGTATGTAGCGGAGGGTAGGTGCAGCGGCAGGCGATATTTAACGTGTGCATTATTGAACTCTTCATTCAAAGCTATTTAAAAAAACTGACACGTCAGCGTTATCTTGTACTTTTTATAACATCGGCAGCTGTTCTTGCGTTAGATTGATCGAGGTGAACATTCTCGATTCAATAGGCGGCGCATATTACAATTTATAAGATTTTAATTTTTGCATTCGCGTCGAAATTGAACAAAAATTTTCTGGATTTATAAGCATTCTACATAATTGTATCTTACAATTCTTAATATTTTTTACTTTTATTTCAAATACACCCTGTATATATATATATATATATATGTATATAATACAATACCATGGCTCCATGCAAAGCGCTTTTCAATTTAATACTGAATATTGGTCGGAAGGGGTACAACAACTTCAAGTTATTATAAGCTTTACCAATTATGTTAGAAATATACTGCCCATACCAAAAAATGTTACCAATGATTACCCCTAAAACTACCAATTTTCGCTCTTGCATCCTCATTAGGAGCAGCAGGAAAAGAAAGTGTGTCGTCAGTGTACATTTGAATCTGACACGAGGTAATAACAGTAGACAACCGGTATAGTACGGGAGCTACGGGACCTTTTTGACAAGTAGTAATATACACAGTAGGATGTGATTTTAATAATAGTTTATATATTGCTTAATGATAAACTGAGCGTCAGATCGCCCGACCTCGGTAAATAAAGTTGTAGGAGGTTGACAAAGTTGTCGAAAAAATTTAAATTTATTTTTATTTTAAATTTAAAATAGTAGCAGTATACACGCTACAAACGCACATTACTTATTTATAATGTAAATTTAAGAATAATAATGGTCGGACGTCGATATGCCGGTAAAATCGTCGTCAGTTATGTATAAGTAGTGGTCGGAAAATTCGGCAAATAAAGTAGTAGTATACAATCTGAAATTGATACTGGTTATTATTTATGGTTACTGTAACAAGAAAAAGATCGTCAGATTGCATGATAATGGTTAAAAGTTCGTCAGTTGGGCCCCTAGAGTGTAGCGCAGCGTTAAAAAGGATTGAGCGCGGCGTCTTTTGCGGTCCAACTGAGGGACTTTTTACTATTATCATGCAGTCTGACGCTTTTTTATGTTATATTAATTATAAATAATAAACACAATCAATTTCAGATTGTATACCACTACTCTAAACATATTTCTTCAGTCAATGATACCTATACAAACTAAAATTAACACACAAACCACTCTACTAAACTAATGGTTTAATAGAGAAAACAATTTGAGATGTCATACCCCAATCACGAAGAAGCAAACACTAAAATTGCGTTTCACGTTTTCAAGCTAAACTTTGACGCTTACGTCACAATAAGATGTTCTGACATTGATATTTTGGCAATTATGCTTGGGAACATGAGTAAATTAACACAAAATCTTCAGATCTCGATGCTTACGGGAACAGGTAATG
>ML217818.1:0-11975 GCA_004785975.1 Popillia japonica
TTAGCGTTAACGAGTATTTTTTTCATCCGATTGGCCCATCACTAGTACTAGTAAAGTGTGATCAAACTCATGGACGGTAGTGTATATCTCATATGACACACATAACGGCAAATCTAATTTGCTTAGTTATTGTAGACCTCCAATTTGTAAATGTAACTGAAATACACAACCAAGATCCTCCATCCTTCCCACTTAATACTAAGAAAAACTAAAACTCTTAGTCAAAGATCGGAGGAGCGACGCATTGTGCCTATATAGGGAGCGCTACAACACAAGCCGGGAAATAACTGAAGAGTACTTAGTCTGCCTCAAGTTGAGATAGCACACAATATACTTCCTCTATACAATACCAGTAGTAGTAGGATTCGAGAACGGAAGAGGGTAAAACATAAGGGAGAATTGAGTTGTAAATAGAGAAATATAGGTCAGCTGCATTAGCAGAAATTGGAGACGACCCTCGACTCGTTTTTATTAATACATATTATGTATACAGGCTATCTTCTTTGATGTTGCTCCTATCCTTCGCAAACTTGGCATTTCAACGCATAGAATTAATTGATATACTCCATATATATAAAGTATCCCTTTAGCGGTATTGATTTTAATTTCCATGTTTTTCGTTCGTTCCAAAAATGTTATTTATTGAGAAATACTTATCGGTTATCGAGAAATTTTTGCCATCTGGTTTAAAAACAATATTTCGCAATTTTGACATTTCTTCATCCTTTTTTTAAGTGTGATATGTGCAAACTACACTAGCTTCCAAATCTATATTCGATTTATATATTGGGCTACCACTGCAGTTCTTCTTGTGTATTTAGTGTGTGTAAATGTATTTTCTGTAGGTCCTTTCTACCTTCCTAATACCAGAGAAGCAATATCGGGCTAGTAAGCCACAATCGTTGGATTCAGACTTCAAACTCAGCATTTCTGGTTCTTTCACAATCAGAGACCAATCTGTTTTCCAACCTGGCTATTGAGATTGTGATGACCTTTATGTACGATCTCTGGTACATAGGGCTTATTTTGAAAAATTTTCCCCGAAATTTGTTTGCGAAAAACAGTTCATGGAAATTGTCCAACATACAAACTAGTTCAAAAATAAAGGCACAAAAAGCCCATATTTGAAAAGTATTTCCATTTTCTACAGGATTCAGATAACAGCAGATAAGTATGCTGTGTATCTGTTGACTTAAATGAAACCTTTAATAGTTTCTAAGGTTAAGAAAACACTAACTGTATTAGCAGTAAATAGAATGTACCTGACACTGTCTCAAAGTAGAATTCCACAGGATAGCATATTTAGACCTGTTTTTTTTCTACATTCTCAACTCCTATTCTCTCTTACAGAGGAATAACTTCAAGAAATACCATCAAGTATGATGATGTGGTATTACCACAATTTGAACTCATAAGTAGGCATTTCTTCTTGATGTCTTCAATTATACTGGAAGCTTGAAGGTTCAAAGGTCTTTCAGCCTTCTTGTCACTGAGAAGTAGTTCCCGTTTGGGCACAGAATTCTGAATCTAGTCCCAACTATGGTGGCGATACAAGGTGGTGGTCTGTTTTGGTCTAGTTTCCCTAAGCACAGAGCCATCGTATCCCTCATCCAAGCAACGCCTCTGACCATTGACAACCCATGCTGGCTTTGTACTATTTGTGCAGGGAGTTCGACGGGAGACATATCACGCAAATCAATATGTTAACTCTCAAACTGATGGAGCTTTTCGAATATAAAAGTGTACCCAAAGCCCAATATTGGCAACTGGAAATATTGTCTAAGCAAGAAAGATGCGAAGAAAAAGTCACAAGCTAACAGCAGCAACTTGTGGTTGTGGTTGGTACAAGAATCCATTCTGGGAGTATTGCGATTGGCTCTGCCCGAGGGGTTAGCACAATAGCTTACGCAGACGACCTGGCACTATTAGTAGCGGCCAGAAACAAGAGCTAACTTCAGTGGAAAGCGAGCGAAGCTGTAGAACAAGTGGCAGGGTGGATGAGACTCCACAAGCTAAAACTGGTATCACAAAAAACTGAGTGCGTAATTCTTAGAGGAGAGAGAGGAGCGAAACAGGTAGTGTTGTAATGTGAGCGAACGGAATTTCGGCCAAAGAAAAACGTGAAGTACTTGGGGATCACTATAGGTCACGGTGGCCGATACGGTGAGCATGTGAGGGACGCAGCTCTGAGACCCGAAGACGACAGCTCAGTTGATGCGGGTAACAGGGAATATTGGAGGTGCTAGCTACAGGAAGAAATTACTGTACTGTCACGTGGGACAATCGATCCTTTTATATGGAGCTCCAGTCTGGCATAAGAGGGATCAAAAAAACCTCCTACGAACGCAAGTTAACGAAAGCACCAAAAAAGTTCCTCGTTAGAGCTACAAGCGTATACAGAACTGCATCGTCTCAGGCGTTGCAAGTTATCGCTGGCATTCCTCCAGTTCGTCGCCTAGTAGAGGAAAGTAAAAGTCTGCATTGTAACAAAACGGAGACCAAACAGGCGGCTAGAGACCATACAAAACAGGTATACTTGGGTGGATACTAGCTCACTCAGGCGTGAGTGAGATGACGAACAAATGACGACCTGTGCAGATACTGCACCGAGAGACACTGCAAGACACACACTTTTCGAGCGGCCAAGTTGGGAAGAAGAGATGAGACGCGAAACCAACGAAATGCTGGGTATAATATTAACGCCGCACAATATGATCGTTCTCATGGTCAGTGAACGAGTAGTATGGGACCGCATCAACAAGTTATGAAGATAAAGGAAGCAGAAGAAAGAGCGTAGAGATATTTTGGAATATAAAGGACTGTTCACCCGCCTGATGTTTTCAATGAGAAGTTCCAGGTCGGTGGTAGACATAAAAGAGGTGGTTTTAGTGGGTACACGAGCTCTAGAGAGTCTCGGAGTCCCACACTACTATAGTGGCTGGTATGCGTTAAGTTCTACCATCTATTTAAAATGAATGGCTTAGTTGTAATTATTTTTAGTACTCCCTAGCTTTAGACGCGTTACAGAAGATGACGTGCGCAAGCCTTTCCTTTCAATTTTTTTGAAGACAAGCACTTGTAGGAGTGCTTAGACGTTTCTTCGTTTGATTGGCACGAGAGCTATTATGTACTTTATACAGCTGTATAGCGTTTTACAATATATCATTCTTTGAATGATTCTACCTTTGCAACTGTGTTCAGGTTCTTCTTCCGGTTAAAAAAATCTCTTCTAATATCTGGTATTCCGCAGGGCTGCATTTTAGATCTACTTTGTTTTTTGTTATATGTAAATAGATAGATAGTGTTTCGTGTTCGTGTCCGTTTGTGTTACCACAGCGGCCGTATCACTAGCGTGCAACAGAGGATAATTTACAAGATCTACAATATCATTCATAAATAGTATAAAAAGCCTAAAGATATTGGCAGTTTGGCAGAAACAGTACTCCTGACGACATTGTAATTGGCAAGCCTTTTTTGTGAATAGGATCAACCGAAGAGACTTTCAACAAATCAGGGAAAATATCACTAGCAAATGATAAATTAACAAGTGGTTCAACGACAATTGGACCAATGCGTGCTATTAAAGAAAATGAGATTTGGTCAGGACCTGCACTTTTTTCTTTTTAATTTGATTGATTACATCTAGCATTTCAGATTCACTAAATGGGAATGCACTCATAATATTAGAGACTTTTGTGGTTTCCGGAAAAGTGTTTGGATACATTTCTGCAACTGGGAACTTATTCTTATGGGTTCACTAATAAGAACGTCATTAAACGCTATTGCAACATCGGCAGGCTTCTCAACTATATCCTCATTTATTTAGAATCTAATGTCCCCATCCTTGTTAGATGCTTTTTTATTCGAAGTTGACATGATTGACCATGCAGCTTTATTTGGATTGTTGGAATTTGCAATCTGTTCATTAAAATAATTTGTCTTTGTGTCTAACTAACTAACTTTAAATGAGACCTTTTAGTAATTTTGTAACACTCCACCAAGTGTGGATATCTTCGTTGTAATTTACACAAATCTCGTAAATTTTGACGCGACATTTGAACTTCTCTTTTTCACTCATCTACCACGTGTCCCGGTCCCATTTGCCATTACAAGCCTTTCGGGAAAGTACAGGCAATAGTAGAAAACTATAGTTTCATGGAAGTAACCAAAAGCTTCATTTATATTGCTAACGGCGGTAAGTTTGGACACGTCTGATGACAAATAGACCTCTTAAACAGCTGAAACGATTCTTCGTTAAACACGCGAGCATATCTCCTGGCCGAGACATCAGGTTTCTCAGCTTCAAACAAGCTAGATCTCAAAGCGACATATTCGTGATCCGATATTACGCAGGGGAACACAGCAGTTTGTGTCCCCAAAAAATTTACAAAAATATTGTCCAAGACAGCATCCCCCCGGGCGGGATCACACACAAGAGCGCGCAGGTTAAAGGTACTCATCACACCCATCAAACAACGCGCTTCGTAATCTAAACACTCAAAATGGACATTAAAGTCTCCTGTCAATATAATATTACGTTTTTTTCTATAGATAAAATTCAATAGAGAATTATTATTATATTATTATTATTATTATTATAGAAGTATGTAACTAAAATAAAATGGTCAATACTAAAACTATTGTAATTAAAATAATTTACCCATACCCATAAATAATACATATAAATTTAAATAGCACTCAATAAAATAATAAATAATATAAATACTGTGCCTTATTCGATTTTGTACGATTTTTTAACGCAGGAAGTTGGTTTCTATATCCATTAAACGCTTTTTAGTAAGATTTCGATACTGACTTGGTTGTCTCCATACAGGGTGATTCATTTTAATGTGTTTTTGGGGGAGCAGAGAATCTCACAAAAATAAATGAAAAAGAATTAAGCTACGCTTCTAGAAATCTTTTTTTCCTAAAAAATAGTAAATATAAATATATTCGAAACATAATTGTGAGCTACATCGGTGGTGCAAAATTTACTTTAATTCGTTTTTCTCGAACTCTTAATATGACATATAACTCGTGTCTTATGCAAAACAACCTGTATTGCGTTTGAAAGTCATCTCTTGTTTTTAAAATTACTCAACCTAATCTACAATAAAAAATCCATTATTTTACTAATTTCTAACAGATTTATTATTCCTTGCATATACTCTAATAGGATTTGTACACTAGCGGACAAGCAGAACCGAACACTCCCCAAAAAATCAATTTGAAAAAACAAATAATAAGTGTCAATTGAATTTTTCCAAACGTTTACGTCAAATAGGATGCTTTTTAACATTAATTTCATAGAAATGTTTGTTAATGCTGTAGTCAAAGATTGAATCATTGTCTAATGCGTATGGCTTAATATTCTAAAAATCCTAAAAGCACAGGCACTACTTCCTTGCCTAAATATTCTTTAAAACTTTATCTTCTGCCTAAATTTCAGGAATCTGCTTTGCTCGTTCTATCAGGAATACTTTTTTACGCTTACTGTAATGAGAAACACACTATAAATCTCTTCGAAAACATTGTTCTCAGCTTTCACAAGAAGCTATTAGAATTCTGGGATGTAGTACCTACTACATAGGCTAACTTAACTCTACAACACAGTCCTCTAGTTAATAGTATAATCTTGTAATTACAAAAACTGCTATGGACGTACTTAAAACTTAAAGCCAACGCAATCATCAATTTTCTATGCCCCATACTGTAAATAACATCTCTGCGCACTTCCTTTAATATTATCTTGTCGTTTTAGTATGGTTTACTCACAACCTACTGAACTTTACATCGCAACTTCAGAGTCAATAGATTTAATTTAACGCTGCCGTTGCCCAAGGGGGATGTTCTTTTAGAACTTTCGGTTGTGCTACTTACATTGAGCGAAAATCGTTTAGTGTTGCAGCTTTCGCTAAACGCGAACACAACGACGGTAGAATGAGACGGAAATGTTTGTTTGAACAAAATATACCTACATATATGTATGTGCTATTAAGAGACGGATATTGAAAACGTTATGAGCTTGTAGTAAGTGGCTTTCGAATAGTAACGAATAAATTCATGGGAATTTTTTGAAAAAATCCTTTGACACATCGATTTTGTTTTAAAGAAAGGCACTAATTCCTCAGGAGATACTTACATCGTATACCTCCTGAAGATATTGACCATGTTCAACAAGAATTTATTAATCGTCTTGGTTACTGTCAGGTAGCAAACGGTGAACAATTTCAACATTTACTTTATCAATTATCAATGACATCATATCTCGAATGAAGATTACCTACGTAACAAATATGGATCGTATGTCGAAAGGTGCCTTTGTTTATTACAAAATGGACGTGTCGGAGGATTTTTTAGAAGAACATTAAAACCAAAACCTGTTTGATAGAATGGGAAAGGGATTTACGCAAGGGCTGCCGAAGATGGAGCCTCATTACCTGAAGCCATATCATTTTTATTTTACACAGCAATTTCCCCGTTCCGTTCTGAAGAAGCGCAAAAAAGTACACTCGAAGGTGTTATATAATAACAATAAATATAATAACCCTCACACAATCCCCGTATCCACTTTACCGAATTCTAGAATTACGGCGGCTGGAAAGTTTTTTTTATTATTCCAGTCATACATCGTCTACTACAGTAATCCGCATCGTACGAAACGTAATTACTTTTTCGCGTCTGACCTACATCCTGTAGCTTATTTGAATGTTAAAGGCCGTTATTTCGATGTCATAAAAACAAAAGAGGGAGTACGCTATAAAATCGGAAATTTGTTTTCCCGCGACCTGCTTAAAAAATAAATGACTGTCATTTGTTCGAATGCTGCTAGGTGCTCGGCCCACTAACGAGAGCGGTTACGCGATACCGGTAAATGTCACTCACATGTCAAATTTCACGAATTTAATGTCGTATCTAGTTGGGAGTACCTTTGAAGGTAAAAGTGTAATGTATCAGTTATATATCCTTTATATTCCCCTTTGGTAAAAATTAATTAAAAGGTCATTCGTACTTGAACGGATTAATTTGCACGTATCAGCTCAATTATCTCATTATAGATCTAAAAATAGAAATATGAAGAGAGAAGAGGAATATTTTGAGCAGGTTAGATTGCACTGGCTGTAATATGTCTTGATAGCTGAAGTGGTAAGATCGTGATTGGTTAGCTAAGCTAGAAAACTGCAAAATTTGCCGAAATTTGCCAAGCTTATAGAGGAACTTCTGGTGTCGCAATTGCGAAATAATACTGTCAGAATGCTATAAAACATATTTACCACAATTCCTTTTCATTTGCCCTAATATGTCTTGATAGCTAAAGTGGTAAGATCGTAATTGGTTAGCTAGAAAACTGCAAAATTTGTCAAGCTTATAGAGGAATTTCTGCGGTGTCAATTGCGAAATAATACTGTAAGAATGCCATAAAACTCATGTACACACAATTCATTTTTCACTCGCGCTAATATGTCTTGATAGCTAAAGTAGTAAGATCGTGGTTGGTTAGCTAGCAAACTGCGACATTTGCTAAGCTTATAGAGGAACTTCGGCGGTAGCAATTGCGGCATAATACTATAAGAATGCCATAACACACATTTRCACACACCAGTAATATAATTAAGACAGGACACAGTCTAAGAAAGCGCTGCACTGACGTGACTGATCGTGATTGGTTAGCTAGGAAACGGCAAAATTTTCCAAGCTTATAGAGGAGTTTCTGCGGTGTCAATTGCGAAATAATACTGTAAGAATGCCATAAAACTCATGTACACACAATTCATTTTTCACTGACGCTAAAATGTCTTCATAGGCCAAGTGGTAAGGTCGTGATTGATTAGCTAGGACACTGCAAGATTTGCTAAGCTTACAGAGGAACTACTGCCATGGCAATTGCAAAGTAGTATTGTCAGAATGCCATAAAACTCATTTACACACAATTCGTTTTTCACTGGCGCTAATATGTCTTGATAGCTAAAGTGGTAATATCGTGATTGGTTAGCTAGGAAACGGCAAATTTGTCCAAGCTTATAGAGGAATTTCTGCGGTGGCAATTGCAAAATAATACTGTAAGAATGCCATAAAACTCATTTACACCAAATTCGTTTTTTTACTGGCGCTAATATGTTTTCATAGCTAAAGTGGTAAGATCGTCATTGGTTAGCAAGGAGACTGCAACATTTGCTAAGCTTATAGAGGAACTTCTGCGGTGGCAATTGCAAAATAATACTGTAAGAATGCTATAAAACATATTTACACACAATTCCTTTTTCATTTGTCTTAAAATGTCGTGATAGCTAATGTGGTAAGATCATGGTTGGTTAGCTAGCAAACTGCGAGATTTGTTGCGCTTATAGAGGAACTTCTGTGGTGGCAATTACGACATAATGCCATAAGAATGCCATAAAACACATTTACACACAACATCAATATATTTAAGGAGGAAAACAGTCTAATGCCCGGTTTCTGAAACGTCAAACAGCAGTTATCTGTTTGGTATCTGGCAATTTAACAAGCACTGACTTTGTTAAATCGCCAGATACTGAGCAGATAACTGTCGCTTGACGTTTCAGAAACCGGGCATAAGAAGACGATGCACTGACCACCCCACTGACGAAACTTTATAGAAGTATTTCGTGTTTCTTTTCTGTCTACATGAGCAACAGGCCTCCACAGTCAACTATATTATTCTGGTCGTATAGCCCCTTGTCTTCTTTTCACCCTTAGGACAGCCCATTTTGTGTAGCTTTGTAATAGGATTTTATATTCTTTCCCCCTACTTGGGTTACGTATGCCTAAAGAAAACAATTCTATCATATTGTGGTTGCATGAGCTCTTCTAAACTAGCCTTGTTTATACAAAAATTGCTTTCGGGAGTCTTTCCTAAGAAAGTATCTCCCATTTCCAAGAATGTTCTAGCAGAATGGTGTCTAGCAGTGAGTTCAGATTTGAATAACGCACATGAGTTGCAGTACTTCGGAGGAGGAGTTGCAAAAACCACTAAGCAGGTTAGCATCGTCCGATAGCACTTTATCATCGACATAGAAAGAAACTAGAAGGCTTCTAGCATTCTAATAACAACTTGGCTGACCGGCAGTTGAAAATTTTCTACAGAAAGCCAGATAGAAATTATTTAAGCCCAAAAATGTGGAGAAATTGTCTCTTAGGCTGATGACTAAGGCAATCAGTTATCAAACCTGGTAAATATTAACAATTTCGTGGTCTAACTTCCACAACATTCCTTCAAGTCCGCAGAATTAAAACTTGACGGATTGTGGCAGTCTAGGAACCGCTTGGCTGCCAAACAGTTCAAATCTTTTCCATACAAGTGCAGATAGCAATTATTCCTCAAAAAATTATAAGATTGTCTTCTAAGCTTGGTACTACGACAACCAGCTACCTCCCCAATTAACTTTTTTTAAACATTTTATCGTCTAATGGAAGGGAAGACTATCTTTTCCAGCTTCGTATGTAGGTGGAAGAATCTCTTAAGTATTGCTGAAGGTAGTTTAAACTTTCTTCTGAGTAGAGAACAAAGTTGTAGTTACAGCAGCCAAAGACGAGTTAGACTAATTGCCATCTGCATTCAAGGCATGGCTTTGCTGTCTAGGCATACAATTTTGTGGACACTATTTTCATACCACTAGATTTGGCGAACATCTATAATACAAGCTACTACAGCCTTGGTCTACAGGCAGCATAGCTTCCAGACCTCACGGTTGGCCAAACATTTATCTATAAGCCCAAAAAATTATGGCAACTGCCAAGTTGAAGCACAAAATGAATTGCGTTTGTTTCATATTGCTTAAAGGGGAAGTCTTGTCAAATGATCCTGATAACTGTCAGGTAAGAACACTATTTGCTCGACACTGATACAACTCTTTGGGATCCAAATATGGATCCACTTTAGAGTGTAGAAAGCTCTCTTTCAGCTGAAGAAAATTTGTGGTTCATGGATTTCTTTGGCATCATTACTCCACAAATTTGAGTATGATATACATCCTATCGGACCCACCACCTCCCAGTATTATAGCAAAAGTGAGAGCCATCTGAAATGTGTGGGCTGCTCCCACTTCTCTGGGTTGGGCTGGATACATTGAAAGATGCTTTCAATATCCACAAATGTGCAATTTCTTCAAAGGCAATAATTTTTCCCAGATTTGAAAATATGAAAATTCGTAAGATTCATCGAACTGTTTAAGATGGCTTTGAAACATGTCTGTAGCATATCTTTGAAAGCATGAAGAACAGACTTCAACTTTGTCTACAAAACAGATTGAGGAATACTTCTATCCACCACTGTATACAACCTCCAATTAGACAGTTAATCAACTAAGCAATAACTAATAATAATATTACAAACTAGATGGCGCGTAATGCAATTACAAATAACTCACGAAAGTCTTCTAATGTCGCAGTCGTTCGTGAAACGCCTTCTAATTGACAGTAATTCGTTTTTTTCTTGTCAGCATTATGTGCTCTCTCCTCTCCTTTAATATAGCTACCGCTTAATCCAATCTTGTTGTTACTTTCTTCGCCTGGATCAATACCAAACCAGGAAGCCGAAGTTTTCACATCTTAAGCGGCAAGAACAAATTAAAAGTTTCCCCAGGTTACACACACTATAACTAAAAATAGGTCGTTATTCGGTAATCTATGTCACATTGTCTACGGTAGTTTGCAGTTTGGAAACTACCACCGAAACAATTTAAACTCCTGTTTAGTGTAAATGTTTGTCGGGAAAGGTAAACATTGCAAAAAATACAAACACATCAACACAATATGGTGTATGTGTTGGTTTTAAAGAGTGGTAATACCTGTAGAACGCTATCTTTGATCTTACTTCTAATAATATGTATGTACTACAATTGACCAATCATGGTTTCCTCAAAGTCTAATTTTAATCCCGAAAGGTACAGCCGTCTACTAGGGCAAAATAAATATTGAAAAGAACTGAATTCGCTTTGTATTTCAATTCCAGAAAGTGTTTATCCATCTTACTCTAAGCAGGTATTTAAATGTATCACAGCTTTTATTTACATACAAACTTGAGCGTTGTCATGCGTGGCACGTTATCCCGCTCCGAGTTCAATGCTGGAAGGATTAGGAAGGATAGCGGATTCGAAGTGAGGCAATTCAATACCCGAATCTATAGAGCATATTAAATAGAACAAGTGAGTATCACGTAACTTTCCGACCCTTCTTTTTTTGAAGAAACATAACGTTCCATATCACGATGAAAAAAGAAACACCTTCGAGATGCCGAACTAATAAGGGAGGACCTACCCTCTAGGTATGGAATATCCTGGCTATTTTAGTGATTTATTGGAAATTTCCGCTACACGTGCCTTTGATATTTAAAGAGGAATGAAAAAAGAGATGCCGTTTTTAACGCCTAGTAACGTGAAGGTAGTATTGGGTCTTTTGATACGTGAACGGAGATGGATTTGAGTTAAACATGGCGTACGTAATTCGGATGAGTTTTCTGGTTGTAGGTATTATCTTTTATTTTTTCTCTTTTTTTGTACAGTAAGGCTATGAGATTTGAGAAGTATCAATGGATAGACAGTGTTTCTCTTGTAAATCCTTTAAGTTTAAGCACTGAATTGTCAGAGGCATATGATAGTAGCTACTAAGATTTTCAGGAGTGTCTCATAACTGCTCCTATTCACTTCAACCTTTCTTCTGTCTTCTTTGTTTCCACTTTTTCAAGTAGTAATTGAATCGAAGTGAATACTTGGAATTCCTTCATTTTCTCTTCTTTTCTAAAAATCTCGTTCCGTTTCACACTCACAGCAACCGCCCATTAATCGACGGCCTCTTTCCTGATCCTGATTGAAATAAAAGCTTCAATACTATAACAATCAAAGCATACCGCTTCATACAACTGAGGGAAATTAATTCCTTACTGATCTGGTACCATATATGTATGTATTCATAATAATAATAATAATAATAATAATAATAATAATAATAATAATAAT
>SMLS01063217.1:0-13836 GCA_004785975.1 Popillia japonica
GCAAGCGGCATGGAATCGACATCATTGACTGCTCACGCACACTCTTCCAAACGACCACGATATTATCTTCACTTCCAGCATTATATAAGTAGTTTCGAATTTTTACACCAAACGTTCAATAGTCCATCTTGTTAGACGGTTTCGTCGACCGAAATTTAGAGTAAGCTCACGCAACGTAGTCGCGATAGAACACGAACTAAAAAAAAAAAAAACTGAATAATTTGCAAATGTTGTTGAAGCGTATATCTTTCCGTGATTAAATGGCATAGACTGGCGGACTGGCGTTTCAAAATTTCAACAATTGCGAAGCTGACTTTACTCCTATTCGAGAAATAAACAAAACAAAATGCGTCGCTTCTAAATGACCGACTTAAGAAAAAAATGAAGTTGACGATGATTGATATATGAAACGGGATTTGAATTCTGTCCATCATCTTCTAGAACAAAGAAAATTGTCCTAAGGATGTTTTTTTAGATATTTAACTTATATTATCCAAAAATACACGCTGGACAAGTGAGAGATAATTAATTGTATTTTACTTCTTTTTTATACAAATCATATCATGTATCAGGACGGTTATGTTGGTTCTTGATTGTATAATTAGGGTGTTTCTTATCTCAAAATGAAATTTGTTTTCTTTGATTGGTGTTTCTTGATCTTAAGGTTCTAATTTTTGTACAGTACTATTCTATCTTATAGACATTCTTATTTATTAATTTGGATAACTGCTGAATATGTGGAAAGGAGAGAAGTGTGAACACTGAATGATACGTTACAGGTTTCACCATATCAGGGACACTTTCTTTTTTTATCACTCAATCCACAAAATGAATTCTGATTTTAAAGTAATGTCTCCTCGTGCTGCCGGATTCATATCGTTGTGTCGGACATCGTCTTTCTTATATGTACACACATACATACATATGTCCGTCGACAAAAAACGCAAACTGAGCGGGTCGCTCTTTCCGCGAAAACAATAGACAAACACGTTTGCTGGCACAGTTATTTTATATAGAAAAATGCTGGTTCAGTATTTAATAACATTGACTGATGAGAAAATGAAAATCTCTCCATAACTTATTATAAGCCATTGAATTTATTTCGAATGCCAGGAAACAGGTGCCATTCCCTACAATCAAAAACTGTTTCCTTAAATTTGGTATATTAGTGGAAGTGGCTGCCGCTAGTGATGGTGAGAATCCTGACGAAGTTGTATCTATAAGTAACTTAGTTCTGCCGGAGGATGTAGATTTTAATACCTTTTTGCACTCTGTGTGCAGAGCTACAGATCAGGAAATTATTCCTGATGTGACCAAAAACGTGGTGGTGCGACAGTGACAATGATGGGGATGACGACGTCTATTTCGAAAAAGAAAGGAAAGAAATTCTAATATCTTTCCTTTATTCGGTATTTTAGTTAAAAATATATTCCTCGTTGCTTTCTTCAACGTTCTTTCCTGTTGCATCTTTTTTCGATCCTCTCGAAAAGCTTCCATTTCTTCTAGACGGTCCTTTTCGGGTGTATCAGTGTAAATTCGCGATTGTCCCTTGCGGTTTCCAGCTCTTTTCTTTGCCTGTATGAGTATTTTGGGATATGGTCTAGCAACGTCAGGGGTCAATTTGCTTGTCGATCTGTATTGTATTCCATGGGGCCTCTGTCTTAGCCGAAGATGGTGGAGCAACAAAACGCGGTCAATGGAAAGGCTTATTGATATGAACCCAGTACCTCACGTGCTCGTTTTGCAGCACTTTTGGTTGTTGTTTACTTGGTTCCACTCTACTGTCAAAATGTATAACTTTTTGAAGAGGTAAATATTTTCGTTTAAAAATCGTTGTTGTGTGCTTTTGTATAGCACTCCCATAGCGAATCTGCCCGTAATCGTTTGCTTCTTTTTGAAAGTTACTATTTATAACGTTAAAAATAGTGAATCTACTCCAAAATGTTCTTCAACACCACAGTAACACTAACATGAACACTGTTAGAACTAGATACGTAGGTATTTCAGCAGCTAAGTTCCCATCTTCAGTAATAAAACTACACTAAACTAACTTCACTACACATTAGTATTTATACATGTAAATTTTACGCTTCCCTGTACAATCAATAAGCCGGCCGAAACGAAACAAATAAGTCAATCAAAACGAGAAACTATTTCGTCAATAATCGGTGTATGTAAGTCTGATTGATATTGGTCCTAAAGTTTAATAATTTACGTCTATTTTTGTAAATATAGATGCTTTCAAATGCATCAAGTTCCCGATTTGACGAAATAGTTTTTCTCATCCTAAGGTTCTCTATAGTTTGTTATGTCCTGTAGTCAATCTATGTTGAGCGACACTAGAGTTTCCGGTCTTTTACATCTAAAGTGTGCCAGATGTCCCTTTAACCAGGTAGGTACTAACTAATAGATCGTTTGGTCTGTCCAATATACTTTTGATCATAGTCGCTACAATTAATTTCATAAATTCGAGAACTATGCCCAGTTTGTCCATTCAATTTCCTAAAGACGTAGAAAGAAAGTTCTATATATTTCTGTGGCGGGTCTAGAGATTGTGAAGTTGTGGCATTCTTGGTGTGTTCCTTATATCTAATTTTGATGTTTTTTGTCAATGATACTAAGTGAGAAACCATTGTACTTAACGATATCAACGATTCGTTTCAGTTCGATTTTGAATCTAAGTTTTGTCAAAAGAAATTTAACCAAATAGTTGATAAAAATAATTGAAAGGTGGCATTTTGTGTTAAAAATAGTATTTTTCTTCGACGGGCAATAGTTTTTCCTTGATAATTTCGCGCTGCTTTTTTCATGTAGTACTTAATATACATTTTTCATTATTCAGTTTAAAGCCATCGTTTCCTATTAGGTTAACACGAAATTGAAAAAAGAGGAAATTCTTTTTCTAATTTCGTATTATGTTCTGTGTCTGCCAGAAATCAAGCAAATCTCATATAGTTATACGTATGCAATATTACCTTCTAAACTGAACAGTTTTGACAGTCTATACGTATTTCTGTAGTGCACGACAGGTCTTATCGTTGCAGTCTTGCAGTATCAACATCTGCAACTTTCAAGTCGATATCCGATATTTTGGCATTTATCTAGTATTTTATTTATTTATTTTTCTGCTTCTTTCTTACTTCTGTAGTGTTTATATTTACACTACTACGACGTGATCAAAACCCAAAAACCCTGTTAATAGATATTCAACCCTGGAAGACTTCAATATAATTGGATAGACGGTAATGCTTTAAAATTTTGTGTCTTGGTCAAACTTTCTCTAACTAATGTATGTGCTTTGTATTCAAGTTAAAATACACGTAGGTACTCTGAATACAAGATTGCAATAAATAGCATTTAATAAGTGTCTCTTATTACTTAAATATCTAGTAGTAATAATCATTATTTTTCGCAGGATAGTATTTCTCTCCGTAATTCTAGTAGAACTATTTGCAACGCTTTATGATACATACAAGAAAGAAAATAAGAGTAAGTATTTATACTTTGCCTTTGTTTCTGAAATTTAAATAGTAACTACATTTCAGATGAACTTGTCTTAGCCTTTTCGATAAGACACAACTTTGAAAGATTATGCTCCTTAAAAACTAATGACGATATAGATGCCATCCATTTTATTCGATTCATAAATGGTTTAATATTAATGGCGGCCCACAAATCAATGGCTTTGCTATTTCTGCCTTATGTTAACAGGACTACAGCAGCAGAAGTGAGTATTTACGTATATATTCGATATAACAGTTATTTTAGTAATCAAGTAACAAACACATCTTCACCTAAATTACAATTTTTCTGATGTAAACATACAAGGATATTCAAACAAAATATAGCGTACTATGAACTCGTTTTTGGTTGTTTGAATTACGCGTTCTATGAAAGTAGTAGGATAATTAAGATTACTTGCAAATGACCACTGATTCATAATTTGTCGAAAATAATTCATATGTTATTTCATTCTTTAAGATTCGTTGCTACTACGGATGTGGAACAATGAAAACCCTCATGTTTTTGTTAAATTGTTTCTGCATACTGCAAAATTTACCGTTCAGCTGACAGATTCTTGCTGCAGAATTGCTGAATCTATTTGATTAATTTTACAATTAATGCTGAGAGGCACAGAAAGATTGTGCATTAACTTATTCCACGGTTGGCTGAACATGTATTATATTATTCTAGCATGATACAAGAAAATATGACTGTTCTTCATGAGTTTTTTGACAATATGATTGCTACTTCATTGCAATCTTAGACAATATAATATCACGGTATAATGAATAGATTCCAGTCGCGGACAAAATATTTTTATTAGTTTATTTACTTATAATATATAGGTACTACCTATTTGTAACGGTCCCGAAAGAGGGACAATAAAGAAATATATAAAATGAATCTTTTGCAAATAATAAAATATGCATTTTTTAATAATAATTAAGAAAGTTATATCACACTCTAGTGTTGCAACTCATTCCACGTACATATATGTAATACAATTTTCTGCCGATAACACCTATTACCTCTTCTCCTAATTTTCTTTTCGATACTGCATGCTTTCTTAAATTCTTTTTTGTTGTACGTAAGTTATGACGTATGTACTTACATATGTTTATTAAAAAGGCTTTCGTATACTTTTTTTTCTAATTGTTATATTATTGCCATGTTGTCGCACCCAACAACTCTACACAGTATTCTTTAAATATGTGAAAAACAAAATGTTTTTAAAGGAATTGGGAGCTGCATGGACCGTTGTTGGAAGAGCTGCAAGTTTATACACTGACCCTTTCATTATGATATCTGGAACTTTGACATCTTATTCGCTGATTGGTAAACTAAAAGAATCAAAACCAATTTACATCTTGAAAGAGTATATGTCCAGAATATTAAGAATATTACCTACATTTAGCTTCCTAATAATGTTCTGCACTCTAATATTACCATGGACAAATGCAGGCCCACTGTGGAAATCTGTAGTAACACATCATTCAGATATATGTAAAAATAATTGGTGGAAGAATGTTCTCTTTATCCACAACTACTTCGGCTTTGAAAATATGGTAAGTAATAAATTTCCAATCATCTAATCAAAATTAAATTACCGTAAATGATTTTGAATTAACATATTAACGTGTACTGTTATTTTTTACGTTTTCAATAGAACTTCGATTTGTATTTAGTTTGGAAATGATAGTATCTAAGTAATTTTTATTTGGATTAGTGGAATAGAGTAGCGCACCACAGTAGTTTAAAGTGGTCCAAAGTTGTTATCAAGCTGTAACCTACAACTGACCGAAAGTAGTTTTCACAATGGGATCTACAAGTTTGAAAATAAGAATAATAGGCAAGTAGGAGAAACTAGGAATGTTTCCAATAGATATTTCTAGCGAAAAAAACAATCTACTATTCAATGAAGCGGGAAATGCCTATTTTGATCACGCTGTACACTATTTAATTAATGTATAATATATAAGTATGTACTTACATATGTATCTTTTAATTTTTAGATATTTTATTCTAAATAGAGATAATGAAATTTTTGTAATAATACTTGTTCAGTGGAAGAAATTGATATTTAATTCGTATCAAAATGCTGACTTCAAAGTTGAAAAAATGTATGGAAATAAAAAGTTGCATACTATGTCGGTTCCAATTAAAATGCCAACAAGATGTATTCCGCGTCATAAATTGAATATTTTGTGAAAATTATTACTTCCAGTTGTTGTTTTCTCTAAAATTACAAACTGTAATTTGTCGCTACAAAATGTTACAAGTTTTTTTATTAAGTGATGCACGATACGTGCTTCAAATAATGGTCAAAAAAATGATCGAAATAAGAGATAATTTTATAAAGTAATAGTTTGAAGCATACGTTAATAAACTATGGAGCGGGTTTCGTGAAGGTGCCCTTGAAAATCATCCGAGTTCATGTGTGCCAGCACGTGTACAATAATAGTCTCAGATTCTGTATGAGCACATCTAAATTTGATCAAAACATGTATGAATTATATTAGAAGCATAGTCATTTATGCAAAAATTGTGATTTTCTTGCGACATGAGATATGCCTACGCGTCTTTAGCAGCTATATTCAGATCGTGTTCTTAAAAAAAACAAGAATGGACGAGCTTAAAGCAGCATGTCAAAACCCTATTCCATGGCGTATTAACGCCATTACAACCACGAAACTGCGGAAGAAATTAGAGGCTTTTCTTTCAAACAATAGCTTGTATATTTTCATTATCTGCAAGATGATATCCTTGGTTGACGTAAAGTAGTAGTAAAATTTATTGCAATTTCCCACTTTATTGCTAAACATATTCGTGCATTGAACTTAAAATCATAGATAATTAGCCGCTGTCTGATTTGCTGCTACGCTTAACCATAACATACATATCATGGTTATGTCCAGCTGCTTTAATCTCGCGATTGTGCGGTAACATCACACCTATTTTACCAATATTTCTCAATTCTGTTATTAACTTCACTTCTTTACTTTTAACTTCATTCATAAACATTTTGGATCACAGATTAGGTACTACTAACAAAATATACACACATAAATCAGTTCTATATTAATTAAGCTACAAAACCTTTGTCTAAAACCATTATGTGATGAGCAATTTGTAACCTTCTGGTAGGTGAGGGGCGTCAGAAGGTCACGGTAACTCGACGTGTCAACCACGTTAGAGGCGGAAACCTTCTGACCCAGAATGGGCCCCAGAGTCAGAAGGTTTTCGCCTCTAGCGTGGTTGACCCGTCGAGTTACCGTGACCTTCTGACGCCCCTCACCTACCAGAAGGTTTTCGCCTCTAGCGTGGTTCACACGTCGAGTTACCGTGACCTTCTGGTACCCACCCAGTTAACGGCTTTGCTCCTGAAGAAGCCGCTTACATTAGTGGCGAAACGTCGAGTTTATTGTATATCTTGCGCATTTTATTTTTATTTTGTACTGGTATATTTTACTAACCATGACACGGTCAACACCCGGAAACCCTCATTATAGAGACTCGGGCCGTGGAAGCCTTCGATATCATTTATTTTTCTATTATCTTTGTGTGTTTCTCATAGGTACGTATAAACAAGATCTACAGCTATGTATTTGCAATGAGCGGCGGGGCAATATCATGGTCGAGTAAGCGACAACCGACTGTAGCGTTATCAACAGCCAACGCTGAATATATGACTCTGTCCTCAACCATTCAGGAAGCAATGTGTCGTGAAGCAGCAAAATCGTCTTAAAACTGTACAAAAAAAAATACTAGATACATAAGACTTAAATTAATAATATGCCCACAATTAACTATGAATCGTTGCTATTTCCCGTTTTTAATTAAGAGGACCAAATGATAAAATTCGCTTCACATTAGGCAAATTAAACTGACAGCTATTTTGGCGGTAGATTTAAATGATGAATTACAATAAAACCTAGTACTTGTTATTTATACTTCCATATTTAACTAAATTTCCTGTATACAACGCATTCGTATAAAATAAGTGTACAATAATGTTAATATGTATTTTATTATTTGCATTATATTGTATTCGTATAATAATGTAATACGTATGACCAGCTACTGACATGGAGCACGCTGTTTCCGTATTTTTCGTATATTTGACTGGTATTTAATGTGAAATAATTATTATTTTGTTGACAGTGATTTTCTTTGATGTGGTGTAGAACAAGTGAGTACTCTTTTTCTTTCTTAATTCTACGACAGAACGATCCTTGTAACGAACACGTAGAGGTGTGATATATCTTTGCCGTGTTTTTGTGACAGTTTTTTTTTGTAAGAAGCAGGCCCGGATTAATCACATTTTCACCATTTAATATTGTTACATTTCCTATTTGTTCTTTATTGTTTATCCTTGTACCGTAGCCTACTGTGTGCTATGTATTGTTAGTCACCCTGATTGACCCCTGGGTGCAGATGTAGTGTATCCCTGTCTAGTTTCCTTATTGTCTTTCTTTTGGTATCTTTAAGTATCCATTTTTTAAAATATGGCTTCATGTGTTAATAGCAATGGTCTTTGTATTAAAACAAATTTATGCATTCAATGTGGTGGTTGTCGCGGAACTCTGCACCTGGCAGTTTGGGCGTATTGAAGGTTATTAACGATTCCCAGTAATCCCAAGCGCGTGCGATTTCCGAGTTTGAAAAATTGTTCCCGAAGTTGTTGAGCACCAATCTGGAAAAAACCATTTAACTATTTTTAGTGTGGCGGAGCAGCCGTCTAATATTACTTCTGCTCTAAGAATTCAGAATGAACGTATAGATGTTGATGCTATTTTAAATGCAGCCAACTCTACCTCTCGCCCAAGCAATTACAAATTACATCGTGTGGGGCGATTTAATTCGTCTAATACTCGCTTTCGCCCAATAAAGCGTGTGTTGGGTAATGAATCGGTGCATTAAATTATTCGTCATGCGAAAAATTTGAAGAATCATAACACCTTACAATACCCTTCCTTTGCCTTATGATTGGACCCCTAGAGAGCTACAGCGATTAAAGGCCTTAAACTCGAACCGAATGACAAGAGAAATACACAGCTCATTTATAAAACATACATATACATTATACATTTTATAAAATATAGAATAAATTCTTACTATGAACGATTTAAGGCTCTACAATCGAAATCCAAGCATCTAATAATATTGACCTACAATGATTACATACGTAGTATTCAAAATTATCTCCTACAAGAGGTTACATTTGTAATTGTGGTCAATAAAAGTTCTTATTGTATTGTGATGATTTATTATTTCCAACAACTCTAATCGCACTATGGAGGTATAAAACGGTATTTGTTTTTGAAGTAACCATTCTTGCATTTCTGCTATTCGTATCAAACTTGTTTCTATTTTTCGCTTTTTCTGCTATGGTAAGATGCATTATCCATTGCAATAACATTATTGTCAGGTTTCTTTAAAATATTATTGAACCACTCCTCAAAAACATTTGCATACCTTTCATCGTGGTAATCGACCGTTTTTCTTCCTTCAAACAGTAGTAACCCATCGTCAACACAACCGTTTTTAGAACCAATATGTTAAATAATTAAGCGTCTTAGGTACTTTACCACCTAATCAATCTTGAGATACCTAAACGTCTTCAAGATGCTCACAAACATCTTCAAGACGCTCACAAACCTCTTAAACACGCTTGAAGGAACCAACAACCGATCAATTGAGCAAATTGAGCCAGAACCCTTCAACTATAGCTACTGGAAAAATGAAATTAAATTAACTGTTGGAATAAATAGCCCCTCTGTTCTTGAAAAACCCCAAGCCTGTATAGCTCTTCTCGTAGTTGCAACAGGGTTTCAGCAGCTTTACTACTGGCAGCATCAATAATTTTTTGACGGAGTTCATAAAGAGCTTGTTCGTGTTGTGGATGTAAATGGTTTGGTTAATGTGTCCAGAGGAGAAAAAATCTAAGGGCGTGAAATCAGGCGATCGAGAAGGTCATGCTATTGCGGTTCTCGTGCTTATAAGTGTATCACCAAAAGTTTCATGTAAAAATAACAGCACGGTACTTGCTGTGTGAGCGGGACAAATATCCAGTTGGAACCAAATGTCTCAATAATAGATATTCTAAGTATGACATACCGGGGTTCGAACCCGATACCACCCGACTATGAAACAAGCGCGCTAAGCACTGCGCTACACACCGGTAGCTTTGATCTTGTAATGAGACTTGTATTTGGCGGCTGTTAGGGTGCCATCGATGAAAAATAGGCCAAATAATTGTCACCCAAAATATCATCCCATACACTTAATTATTGAGGATACTGGGGATTATGTTTATTTGTAATTGACCAATACCTTGTAACTGCCGAATTATGGAGCGCGTGCAAAGAAAATAATGACTCATCTGTAAAAAGGAACAACTTTCTGCATTAGACGTTCACAAAATCTGATACGATTTTCCAAACCACGCAGAAAAATTTCTTGCGGAATACCAATTTTATAGCTACGATATCCATGTCTTTTTAAAATGTTCCTTACAGTTCACTCGTTAATGCCAACTTGCTCAGAAATTTGCCTAGATGGAGAGGGCTCGCTATTTTCCACTGCACTGCGCACATTAATCTCCTTTAAGCTATGTGTCTCTCTTCACTTATTACTTTTACTCTGGGTTCTTTACTCATGTCAATACATTTCTGACAATTGGCAACGCAATGTGTCGATTCAAACTTGTGTACGATATTTAAGACAGTCGCTATAGTTGGAACAGGTATATTTTCGAAAGAAAATATAAAACGACCTACTATTTCTTGGGCAGTGCGACCCGAATAGTAACATTTAATTATTTGCACCTTTCCTTCATCTATGTAAGTTAACCAGCAATAATGGACAAACTGGTGATTTGATTTGATTTGAACACTGGGTACGGATCAGGTTTTTGCATTATCCGCGTAACACCGCGGCATATACCCCTTCCCTCCCCCTATCGTATGTTATTGCCATCTTAGCCAACTTCCAGCAGCCTCAGTTCGTCCTCTGTGGGTGATTGTGAGGTTTTTCCTTGTTATCCGCATTTTCAGGGTTGACTTCTTCTGAGTCTGGAAAGTGCCTTTGAAGTAAAACTTCGAGGGTTTCTTTTCCAGTGTTTGTAAAATCTCCCGCGGGTTTCTGTACAGTCCCTACAGAGTTAATTGGGTCTTTTGCTAGAACTTTGTGAAGTTTTGCTGCTTAAGATGCAGGTTCTACATCTTTACAGAACTTCCTTCGCGATTCCTTAATAGCTTTTTGTAAAACTTGGTTGTATTCAGTGAGTGCTTTCCTACAGTTTTCCCATTCATCTGTCTTTTTCGCTTTGTTGAAAAGTTTGTGAGTTTTCCGTGTTAACTGTGAAAGATATTCGTTCCACCAGCTTATGGCCTTGGAACCGTCTCTTCTTACTTGAGGACAACAAGTATGATATGAGTTTAATATAGCCTCTTCAAGCTGTTCAAAGGCTAGCTCAATATCATATGGATTTTTAATTTTTCGTTTGACTTGTTTAAGGTTATTTACCAGTCCCTGCCTGTACTTGTGCCAGCAGGTTCTTCGTGGATTTCTCTACATCTCCACTGTTTTATTAATAGATTTGATTCCCATGAATGATGACGATGTGAGTGACTGGGTTTCTCAGATACATACCACTCACTAACCTGTGTATTCACATGCAAGGAACTTATGGTCAAGTCAATTACCTGTTTCCTGTGTTACAAAGGTGGGTTCACTTCCCCGGTTCAAAACTACAAGGTTTTTTGAGATTATAAACGCTAAAAGTGACTCACCTCCCCTATTCGTGTCGGTGCTTCCCCATATGATGTTGTGGACGTTTGCGTTCGTCCCGATAATAACCTGGAGGCTTTCATCCTCGCAGTATTAAACCAGCTTCTCCACTTCCTCCGATGGAGGGGGATTTTGCCCGTCATATGGAAGTTAAACAGAAGCTATTATTAGCTTTTTGCCACCTCATTCTCATTGGCTTGTCCCAATCTTATGTCTACAAGGTCGCTAAAACAAAAATTCTGCAGTGTTAGTGACTACGTGTTATTCTTGATAAATATACAGACCGTACTTTGCCAAAGTGTACATCGTAAATTACATTACCTTTGACTTCGCTGATTCCGCCTACTCGTCCCCTGACAAGCCAGGGTTCCTGTATGAGAGCTATGTCAATGCTGACCGAGGCCAACAGCTTGGACAGTGAGGCGGATGCTACCTTGATATGATAAAGGTTGATCTAGATTACCCTCAGCATTTTTAGTTGTCTCCTGCCTCCCAATTACCTTAACGGTGAGTAGGGTTAGCCCTAGATAGGGTTTGAATCCCATGCTGTTCAACACCTTTAGAGAGGCTTTTACGGTTTTGACGATATCCTTTCTCAAGCCGACTATTAGGCCAACGCCTTCCCCTACGTCTATCTTTGAAATAGTCTCTACCAACCATGACCTCGATTTCTCGTTGCCACGGGTAAAATAGGCTACTCCTTTCTCAGCATAGCTGTTTAGAAACCGGGGTGTTGTACCTGGTTCACATTTCCAGGAACAAACTGGTAAGATTATAATAATTTTGAAGTGAAAAGAAATAACTCAAAGGACGAAGGCGAGACGAAGTAAGGGCAGCGAAGACACTCCCTCAATAGGTGCTAGATTAATATTGCGGCACTAGTAATACTTTTAGTTTGGCGGAGGTATATCAAAAGACTATGTGGAAAAGCGAAGTGTGGTTTCTGATCGTTGCTAGATACGATGCAATATGTACATACTGGCAACTGCGACGTCTTTTTATACAGGTTTACGTCCCAATTATATGTGTTCTCTTTCCGAACGTGTAGGTAATTATGTTTAATATAGAGTTATTGCAAAAATTGTAAATTACTGTATTCTTAAGCCTCATATCTTAAAATTAGTTGCACATATACAGTGTGTTTAATAACGGTGTGCCAGATCTAACATATCTTTTTTAATGTGAAACGCTATATCTACATTTTTTTACATTTTTAAAATCTGCTTACTTTTGCGAGCTTTCTCATATAGGGTTTGCCTGGTCGATTCCGAATATTTAAAAACTTACCATTTTTACGTCTTACTTAAGAAAGCTCGTAAAAGTAAGCAGATTTTAAAAATTCTAAAAATGTATAGCGTTTCATTAAAAAAAAGTTCATTCTGGCTCGGCGTTATTAAATAGCCTGTTAATGTTCAACTAATTTCAAGATATGGATATACATTTATCGAGTTTTCAAGCACTAATGTGCCATCCGCCATATAGTAATAACATGTTTGAATACGCTATACTAAAAATCTAATATTAGCTTCCTAATATAGGCTTGAAAGTATACTTTATTTTCGTAAACATGTGGGTTGTTTCCAAGTGGATAAGTGTTTGTTAGTAGTAAATAATGATCGCATAACTAGTATCCTAAACATACTTAATTGAGTTTTAGTTCTGGACTGCTGGCTAAACAATTCATAACGTTTATTTAAATATCGTTCGTACACTCTTGCACAAAGCGAGTTAATTTTTGCACAAGCATGATCATGCATCAACGTGAAGTTTGGCCCAACCAATGCCACAAACGCCACATATAAAGCAAGGTATGTGGTGTAGGTATATTTGTATATCCACATTTGATCCACAACTTTTTAACAAATTTCTTACATGCTATGTACACAACAAATAGAAAATAACTTAAAACAATAACAATACCCTGCACATCTACATTTCTAAGAACTGGTAGAGTGGGATACATATTATTATCTCTAACTGCGTATTTAACACAGAGTGTTTATATTCTCTTGGACTATGTATTTGTATATTATTTTTAAATGAACTATATCTCACCACAATATTATGTAGACTTCTTAAAAACATAACTATTAAATACCAACTTTCGAAAATGTCTAATAAACGCATGTATTTTTTTCAGTGCCTTACGCATACACATCATATAGGAATAGATACACAGTTGTTCTTCATATCTCCATTCCTTATATTATTACTATGGAGGTGGCCCAAACGTGGAAGTATTATTTTAACTTTAATAGCTGGCATTTCTACTTGGATGCGGTACTATTCTACATACAAACGCAATCTAGCTAATTATGTATACTATGGAGCATCGTAAGTACATATATTTAGAACATACATACATATATTACAAAGATTACATTACGATTAGATTATAACACTACACATATTCATACATACATATATACAGGGTGTTTGGTCATTCACTTTCCTAATTTTAAGAGCATTAATTTCCCAACATGTAGAATGTATTGGCAAAAATTTGTGTTGAAAAAGTTTTCAAATAAGCGCGAAAAAAAA
>SMLS01063221.1:0-21011 GCA_004785975.1 Popillia japonica
AATATGATTATTTTTACGGCGGCGACAATATGTTTCTTTCTTAACAGAGGACTGAGCAAAACCATGGGATTCACATTAGGATCTACATAGCAGAGAAGTAGCAAGGATGTTTTGCAGTAATTGAAACAAATCACACGAGAGACTGTGACATATGAGATTGCATGAAACCTCGTATAGGTAGCAGCAGCAGACCGTATCTTATATGTAAGTTAGTATAGTTTGCGGCACTACATATCATTATTACATTCTGTATATACTGTAATATACTCCCCTTAATGAAATAAAACATAATTACGATTAAACGAATTTGAGCGCGACCTAACGTAGCAACCCTACGAAGATGTGTTTTTGGTGCAGAGAATATTTTCAAGAGAACAATTTGGCTAGCTGCTTAAACAGTTGTAATTGCAAGTTTATGAAATCGTTTGCATTTACGATAATATCGTTGATTCCTCTGCCTTGCAAATATTCCAGGTATCTATACAGCCCTCCTTTCTCCGTTCCGGTTACAACTTCCTGAGCAGCTTCTCCTTCGTATCCAATATGCTCCACCCAACCGCCTTTCTCCATATAGGTTATCTTACATTTACTTAAGCCGAACTTCATATTGATATCGAGGCTAAAGCGTTCCGCACAATCCAGAAGGACGTGGAGGCGACTTTTGCGCCGGCTGATTTCGGTACATCGAATCCTGACATGTATCCTCCCTGTTATCTTCTCCGCATGAATGTGAGCGGTTTTCAAACCAAACACAACAAGGGAAGACTAAGGGCGTGCTCCTGGAAGATGCCTCTTCTGATGTTGATCCTTTCTGCCTGTATGTCTATTGAGCGACCAACTAGCGCTAGAGTAGTGCTCCACCTTCCTATTGCATGCTGTAGGACTCGCGATATGTGTTCGTTGATTTTATATGCTTCAAGTATCTTGGATAACCAAGAATGTAGACTACTATGTATTACATATCCAGATGATCCTCTTTCCTTCTAGCTGTGCGCATTATAACGCCATCTATGATCAACTGTTCCTTACAACCACGAGATCCTTTGTGGCAGCCTTTCTGTTCTTCGTCTGGAAAATGGTTAGCGAGTCCATGTGACAGTAGATCTTATCATATAAGACGTTATTATTATTAACATTATAGGGCTATTTATTGATTAAATTGTAATGACCTTCTAAGCCACATATCTTCAAAATTATCAAATTGAACTAGGACAAGTTTAATAACATTGGGTTTTCCATTGAATCGTACCATTAACATGTATAGGGTAAAGTGAAACTCGTACAAAGTAGAAAGGGAGGGAGTGGTAGCAGTGTTAATACGTTTGAACAATTTCTTCTGTTAATAATGCTTGTAAGGTTCAGCACTTTTTATACTTACGCTTTTCCCAAAATCTTGGAACTAGTGAATAAGTAAACTCTTGTTTAGTGACATCGCTAATGGAGATATCGTGAGAAGTTTCTAAATGAAATAATACTCCACTTTTGAATCCGTTGTTGACGTTTATTTTTTTTTTTTCCATTTAATATGCAAGAACAAGACCACTAATAGTGTGCACATTTGGCGGTTCCGGAAGCATGGACGAGAAGATAGAGATGTTTTAGTAGGTATACCGTGTCTTTCACACCCCGCACGGGAGTCCTACACTGCTACATGCAAACGAACCCAGCTTGTAGAGTCCATAAAGGATTTCACCTCACCAAAAAAAAAAAAAATGTGTGCACTTAATTTGAGTCAGCCTATATTGATGGTACGTAGAAAGGGTAACTCCTCACAGCTTTAAACTTTTGGATCTAAAACAATGCTCCACAAGGATGCGTCCAGCCCTAGCGATTTATTGAAATACAAACAATTTCTCTGCGCAGCAGATGTTTATATCTTCCTCGTTTCTTGTTTGCCCTCACTTCTTAACATCGTCACAATCTGCTGCAGTACAAGCACAAATGATTGTGTTATTCATATTATCGATTGCATCCAATTGCATTTATATATCTTTGATGGCCGAATACTACGACAACCGACTTGGTCAATAGCCTGAACCTCAGTTTCGTATTTAAACATATGTGCCCCACAAAGTTGAAGTTGTGATGTAATTGTAATTACCTGCTGCAGTAGCTCACTACTGGTGTATTACAAACAATAGTATGTAGGATCCACGAAATAGCGGAAAGACATATTCGCCTAAGATCACATCTCGGGATTACTTTGGAACCACTGTTTGAATAAGATGTCAAAGTTGATGCACACATGGGTTACCTTTACCGTAATTAGATCAACTCAGAAGAATAGAACTATACCGCAAATTTTGAAAAGTACAGTCGATAGTCTAGCAGATAGCATTAGTGATGAAGAACGAATTAAAACTTCCCCTTTTGATGAAACTGTAGACACAACCTATCTTTATTTCTAAATTTCCATAATGCATTAAGCATACAAATTATCTCAAAAACTTCTTTGTTAAAATAGCTTTCTAATGACGTAATAACACTTACCATTTATCTTTCTTACAGTTTCATCAAAATGGGAAAGTATTTAACGTAATTTTCATTCATAATGTGTGCTGAGCTGTCCTCTAAACATACAAACTGAAAAATTGATGAAGAATTTAATTATTTTCGTAAATTTTAAGTTTGAGTAAGAGTAAGTAGTGAACTTCGAAAAAAAACAAAAAGAACAAAATATCTCGAAAACGGGTGACTTTTGGATAAGGTAAATTGGGATATATCTATTGCAAATGATCTCTACTAACACGCTGTAAAGTATAACAGGCAAACAGCATTTGTAGGTATATGCTGTTATTTATTATTATTTCGTATTTTACTATTCTCCAATAATGAGATATAATGTTTATTAATAAAAAGTAAAAGCTTTTATTTATCTTGTTTTCATAGCACCTAATATAAGCTTTATTAGCTGCAGAACTCCATTTTTTTGTTTCAGAAACAAAGTTATCCACTTAATGTTTCTAAACAATCTATCTTTTTAAATTCATAAATACTAATCAAAGTTGCATGAGAAATTTTTATCATCTTCCAACTTTTTTGGGGCTGCTATTCGGAAAAATTGTTAATATTATACTGAAGTAAACTCAAACACAATCTTGATTTCAGTTAATCTGACTTTCTATATCCCTGTTGGACCTCTTAAATCAACTTTCTACGTAATACGGTCCTGATGCCCAATATCTCTGCTAAGTTTCCTCGAACCCCATCCTCAGTCGGCCACCCTCTCACTCAAAGTCGAACTTTTCTCCGCAAACATTCCGAAACGAAGAAGTCCTAGCTGGTGAACGAAGAGCCAGCGGTACTTGGCATAAAGAACCAATAATTTAGTACTGGCAAGCAAGGCGGTAGTGTCTATGGTAGGGGGATACTCAGAGTAGTCCTCTTCTTCTTCGTGTTGTTGTTGTTCCTGGCGCAAGTCGGATCTAAATAAACGTCACAGTGGAACGACGACATTGTTTCAGAGACTTCTGGTGCGCGGCGACTAATGGTAAAAGGAGCTTTTAATGTTGAAAGTCGACGGCGGGTCTGTAAACTTTTCAGTCGAGTTAATTCATTTTGAGGGCGGTGTTTCTTTTGTTACTTTTAGTGGAGGAGACAGGTTTATATAAGGATACGGATATTGGTTAATAAATGATTGTATGCAGCAAGTTATTTCTGTTGATGGTGTGTTTAGTTCTTACAGTATTTTGTAGTACCTAGTCAAAATCATATTTTATTGCCATATATGTGACATGACCGTAGCTCGGGTTGTTCTCCATACGTCTACTCTATGCAGTGCGGTATCGTAGCACTTGAAATTTAGCGTTTTAGCCAAAAGTTGGTTCAATTAAGGTCTTATTTGAAGCTTTAGTTAATGTGTTTGCAAAATGATAAATCGTGGACATAAACACTCGCTAAGAAAACACAAAAACCTAACTTTAGCAAGAACTAGTTACTCATGCTATCTGCTGTAATGAGAGCTTGACATCGCCTTACCATGATTGAAGTTAAGTTTCTTAATAAACAATAATCCAACTTCCTCCGGAAACATAACGACTAATAACATGATATCGAAGAGTGCCACGGTCCAAGTCTCTACTATGAAAGCTTCGGGATTTTGGCAACATCATAATGTAAATATACACAAACAAAAAATACACTAAAAGAGAACACAAGAAAAACAAAATAAAAGAAAACAAACTATACACTTTTGGCCACTAACGTAAACGGCTTTTACAAACTGAAAGGTAGATAAGGAATGTGAGAAGGTCACCTAATTCGAAGTGTCAACCACTCTATAGAGAAAAATGTTAGGGCCACACTCTTTCCAACTGGCGAAGCGTCGACTTTGTACATCCTTGTTTTTTCTTTATTTATTTTGACATTTCGTTGTATTTTATTTTTATTGGTTCATATTATTACTATTATAATACGGTCAAAACCCCGAAATCCTCATAATAATTTTTTCTAATGTTTGAAGACTCTCTAAGAGCGGGCGCATGCGCTATTCCAGTATATATGTATGTAAACGTGTTACACGTTTTATTAAATAAATCCAACTATTTCTCCACTTTATGTACTTTATTGTCAAACATGACAACTCAACTAACAAAAACTAGCTCGTATATTACAAATCGCCAGTGCCTCGTTTATAGAATACTGCAGTACCGTGAACTCCAGAAGTATCCGTAGTGCAGTTAATCCCCAATACTCTCAGAAGAAATACCAAAATGTTAACATGTATACAAACACATACTAAATGTACATACATTCACTGGAATTGAAATCGAGAATTCTTGCAAATCAGTTCAAAGTAACAATATTGGCTTTATTAAAATAATATTATATAATTAATACACAAATCTCCTATATTCATAATATGCAAATCTAAATGAGCGAGTTTATACCTAACTCATAATATAACCAAACCTCCTTCAAAATTTACTTGCTAACCTGGTTTTCTATAAATGTTCACATGTTCTGTTAGATAAGAACAGCCAAATTTGGATTTTTGTGCTCTATATATTCCCCAGTACATTTTAAATGTACTCCACTGCGGTCTTAGGCTGGATGCCATTTTTGATGTCAATTGCTTTTCTTTCAGTCCAGTCCTAATAGTTTAAACGTAAACGCATTTGGTTATGTAATATGGTTAGTGCTGAATGATGCTGGAGCTGCTGTGCAAGAACAAATCGCTGTGGCAAGGTATACAACTTACAAAAGCGATATTACAGCATATTTGTCGCCCGTTTCATTGGGGCTTCCCTTTTAATGCTATGCGTTTTGTCAATCATATGACTACATTTATTTATACTTAATAGCCATTTAGAAATCAGACACTTTAGCTATTGTTGATTAAACTACTTCAGTCGTTTTTTCGCAGCTCAAATGAAGAGAGTATGTTTACGGCCACCTCAGTCACCTACGAAAGGGACAGACAACACTGTGAAGATCTATAGGCGTAGGTTTTCATTTAACCATATGATACAATTTCTAATAACGCCATACTGGTAACAGAAAAGCGAGTTCTTTTTTAGCAAAATTCTATGTAGTGCCTTACTTATAAATTTTCATCGAAATATAATGTTGTCTCTCAGTTGGGGATGGTCCCTCCTTCGTCACCATCAAATCGCAAATTAAAATGATGGAAATATTCAGCAGGACAAGGCCAGACAAAGTAGTTCTTAAAAAAACAGAGGCCTGGTTTTACTAGTGACCCACTGTGTAAAAATAGGAAACTGTCAAAATGATGTTAGGTCTGGTGATTGGTCATTGTAGACCAAATAGGCATATTTATAACATAGGCCTGGTAGAGGGAGCAATCTACAGATTCTGTAAGGTAAAGAAAGAAACCTCAGTGCATGTGCTATCACATGAGAACGCTTGATGAGCACAAGATTACTAGTATCGGGCGTAAAACGCCCCACAGCTATATAAAGGGACAGTTTTCAAAGATGACAAGCCTCACAAAGTAGGCAGTAGTAGTAGAGGGTGTCTTGTAGGGCAAATGAAGATCACGATAGATCTGAAAAGGTAACGGTGAAAGCAGTTCGTCTAGTCACCTCAATTCTAATCTAATCTAATTTGTCTCACTGTTGTTATAATTCTCTGTCGCAGTGTATTGAAGTTTGGAATCTGTAAGTCCTTTTTTTTATATGAAAATAAAACTATAACTATAACTTATTGTGAATAATCAATATGTTAAAAATATTGAACTGTAGAAATCAGTGATTATTCCACGTAGTCGTAAGATCTTTTTTAGTATGCATGCATCATAAAGCAATCCAAACACACCCATAAGCGTGCATAATCGGGCCTTTATCGCACGGCGTTTGTATAAAGGTTGCTTGGTAACAGCCAATCCCAAGCGTTTAATAGTCAAGTGAAATGTCGGGAAATGTCAAATGACATATAGGTACATGTCACTCGATAATATGTATTGGAATTATTGATTATTGATTTGAATTTTTATTTGAACTTTGCAGGTAATAAACTTAATTCAGCTTCAGCAGCTAGTTTTTGAATTTCTGTTGACATTATTAAAACAACAATGAGGTTTAATAATTAAGTGAAATGTCAAATGACATAATATAGAGACACATATCACTTGATAAAATGCATTGAAATTATTGATTTGATTTCTTCTAGTTAAAATTATTGTTACATTTATACTAAAAAATATCGTATGACACAGTGCATAATTAGCTTATTATGCACTAGTGTCATAATATACTATTAATAAAGCTAAGGTTTACAGTAGATATGGTTGAGCTAATATCGCACAAGCTATTAACATACGACAACACTTCATCAGTGTAGTTTACATGTGTTATTTATGTATTTTCAACGAATAAGAAAAATGACTACAAATAGAACCATTTATCTTCTAGATACACAGAAATATTTACTATATTTGTAAATTCAGGTTTTTAATAAATTTGTGAAAACGTATGAATAATAAATCTAGACGGCGAGTTATTTAACTCCACTCATTGAAGTGCTTTTGTTTGTATGCAGCCACACATAAATTGATTGATGGCCTAAAATTATTAGTTGTATTTATGGAACTAGGATTTTGCTTTGAATGCTATACATTATACATTATCAACAGATTTTTAATGTCAAAACCGTGGCTTTACATTACGAATACAACTTGACATAAACGATGGGATAACGTACTTCTACCCAACCGTAAATCGTGCTTTACTTCCGGTAACTAGTTTTATTATAGGAGGCGCAGTTGCACACTTTCGCATCGGCAGTCATCTAGGTATCTCGTACATTTTATCCACTACCGTGGGAAACCTCACGGCGTTATCCTTCACGGAGGCAACACTATATTCACAGCAAAGATATCTATAACCGCATCACTTGCGAGTATACATATATTGATCAGCATATATGATAAACTGCCGACTGTATGTGTTATATAAGTATGCGACATATTTATAAAGAGGTTATGTGCGTACGTCAAAATTCCGAATACACTCCACGACCCTTCACGTTACGTATATAACTGTATATCTATTCGTGGATAACATGGTAACCGGTATTTTATCTCGCTCCATTATCTTTGCGGGCGTTATTGATTCTCAATGGGTTTTCGACGTAAATCACTCGCGTTTCATTTTAAACGACAGTCGGCGGTGCGCGTATGGGACTTCCGCCTTCCTGAAACGTTTCGTTGCCTAAAGAGAGATAAAATAAACGTCGGAGTATAACGACTTGCAGGAAACGTACGAACGATACTTTTACGTTTATCGATGCATGACCTCGTGTAGACACATGTATCGAAGCGGTAAATAAAAGTTATTTGGCTTTCGCTGATGTGTATCTTCCCCATTTGAAAAGTATAGCCTTTTATATGAGTCGACTAATTTCGCTATGAATCTTGTTTGTGCTGTAAATCTGATTCTAATAGAGACGCATTGATACAGTGGTAATGGTAGAAAGAACTTCTCTCAGCACCATAAAAGCTTGTTTGTACAACAGAAACCAGATTCTATTACATGGAGACGAAAGCTTTACATTTAAGTTTGTAAGACCAAAGGAGGTTCATGTGCAACACCTAGCGAGTTTCTCTTAAAGATTGCTTATTTTTATAAGGTATTCAAAATTTATGTACGTATTAGAATGAATGTCTAATCGAGTAAGGTAATGTTTGTATTCGCGTCATCTAGTGTATAGATAGAAGAGTTTATATAAACGCCGTTGACACAACATACCAAAGTTAGCAAATAAAATTACTTGAACTGCTATCAAAATGTATTCTCAATAAAATAATATATTTCTTCCTCGTCACTGTTCTGTCATACTTTTCAGAAACAATATCTGGAACGAAAAAAGCTTTACTCCGCGAAACAAGTAATTTAATCCTGTCAGTTTTGAAGGCGGCTCGTTTCCGATATTCAACTGGTTTCCCCTATATCGATCTTTCCTAATTTACTTCGCCTTGTTCGTGTGGCTCGAGGCCTAGGTTCGGATTAGGGAGAAGTAGGTACTAATACAGTTCTCCTTACCTTCAAAACACATTTTGCGCGTGTATGAATTGCAGTAATTAATGCGAGGCGGTATAATATCGAAGATCATTCATTGTTTGCCTCTCTTCGACTGAAAAGCTTCGTGTTACCAATTAGTAGGGTAGTTGTATTAACCGAAGGGTACGTAACGGTAATTACGACAAAATTTAAGTTGTAGACCATGTCTGAACTGAATTACTTATTATTAGCTGGATTCACGGCTCCAGTTGACGTAAACAGAAGCTATAGAATCTCTAATGAACAATATAATTGGCGTTATTTTTGGATAAATACGGTGCGGCACGTCGTATGTAATTACAATAGGTTATCCGATATTAGCAATTTTGATCTATGTAGATAATAATATGAGAAYTATGTTCATACTGTAGTTGTAGCCACCACTGCAGCTTCATGTAGTTTTAATAATAATAATAATAATAATATATGGTTTATTAAACAGCCAATACATATAAATAAACATAGACATACATAAGGTAAATTAACAGACAAAAGAAACTTATGCATCAACTGCTCAACAGGTAAGAACTCAGCGAACTCAAAATGAGCCACTGTTCTTCCGTTCAAACCTTATCAACATAAAAACTATCTAATTTACACACACAAAATATTTCAAAAATAAACTTCAATTTTTGTTAAACCTGCCTGCAACATCTCACAATTCCGCTATCACTATCGCACGTGCAAGGAAGAAAAGCAAAAGAAAAAGCAGAAAAAATACACAAAAAAAATGCAGCAATCAGCGCATTAACCCATATACACAGAAAATGGTGCTGAGTAAAACTTAGCCAAGAGTGGAACCCGAAAACAAGAACCGACGAAGCGTAGCTCTAAAACCGTTGATGGTTAAGGTTTTGTAATGTGAAGGAACAGGGTTGTATAAAGCCGCGATGCTATAAGAGAAAGAGCGCGTGAAAAATGCAGACTTGTAAATCGGCGGCGTTAGAAGTCCCCTATTCCTGACATTGATGTTATGTACATCAGTCCGAAACGTTATCCTACGATGCAAGTACGGTGGAATCTTGGTCAAAATTAGTTTATCATAAAATACGCAGGCATGCAAGACCCTCCGCTGGCGCATATTCAACCAACGAGCACGTACCAACGTCCAAGATATTTTTTGTTAAAGATTTGGATTATATTCGTAATTTTTTTAAATATAATAAAATAAACCGGCAAATCAAGTGTTGCAGCCACATTGTTTAATTCGTTCGGTTATTCGTAGTATATATTAGGCGTCATTACAATTTTGAGTGTAGGGATGGCGATAGTCAAAAAAATTTGATTTCACAGCTACGGCAGACCTAGTTTGCCCGCAATTACGTATGGTAATAATTAAAAAGACCGGATTATATGCAATGTGCATATTTTGCATATAATATGCATTTATCCCTTTTAATGCATATCTGAACGTATTTTGCATATTAATGCATAATTTCTGTTTGAAATTAATCGGAGATAATCATTTTTATATAGTAGTCGATGAGACAACGGATAATGCTGGGCGTTACATAGCTCATCTTTTGATTGGAATCTTGAAGGATAATGTCTCTAACAGATCATATTTAATTTCTTCAAATCAGCTTGAAAAGACAAACAAGCAGTAGTGTAGCAGTTCCTTTGGAGAAAACATTACTGCTAGTATCAGACGCAGCACCATATATGGTTCGAAGTGCTATAAATTTGAAGGTGTTCTATCTGAACCTACTTCATGTCACATGCCTTGTTCATGGTCTCAATAGGGTTGCCCAATTAATTAGTAATGTGAAGAAAGTGTTTTTAAAGGCTCCGCTACGTATTGAGATGTACAAGGACCGACTGCCAGATAGACCACTTCCTCCTCGACCTGTAACCACAAGATAGGGGACATGGTTGAATGCTGCCATATTTTATGCTGATCATTTTGCAGAAATAAAAACCGTCGTTTTAGAGATTACGGATTCTTCTCGATGTGTTACGGAATCGCAAAGATTGTTCAACGAGAAACTACTGCCCCAGCAATTGTCATTCATTAAATGCAACTACGATTTTGTTCCAACAACTATTTTAGCATTGGAGAACACATCTTTGAGTTTGATAGAATCCGTTGAATATGTGGACACATTTCAGCAATCATGTGCTAAAGTGCAGGGTAACATCGGGCTTACCATAAATAAAAAATGTGAAAATGTGATTTCGAAAAATACGGGATACGGTATGTTAAAAGAAGCTGCTAACATACTAAAGGGTGATTTTAACGAAAGATGCAATTTAAGTGCGGAAACAATATGTAGACTAAAAAATACACCAATAACTTCAGTAGATGTAGAAAGAACATTTTCAGTGTATAAACGTATGTTCACAGATAAACTACATAATTTTTTAGTAGAAAAATTTGAAAAATATTTAGTAATTAAGTGCTTTTATAATTATAAAAATTAATAATAATATATTAATCATATTTGTTCAGATTTGGATGTATTTTGAGATCTTTTTAGACCTTTGTGCAATTTTAAATGCATTAGTTTGTTACCTGCATTATAAAATATTATCTTAGTAAACCATATTTGTTTGTAATAAACTCAAATTACATTTTTATTTGGAATTTTCAGTTGCATATTTGTTTGGTTTTTTGCATATTTTGATGTAAAAACGTGCATATATATGCGCATATTTATACGTTTTTTTCATGCATATAATCCGGTCTTTAGTCTTTAGTAATTTACATACATATACAGGGTGTCCGCGATATACAAAGCATGCTTTTAAGGGATGATAGCTACAACGATTTAGAAACAAAAACATATAATACACCTTGGGTCTATCTGTAAGCGTAAACGAGAAAAAAATTATTTCTAGAAAACCTTATTTGGTCAAACTGTACAAGAAAACTCACCCATATTGCTTCTTAAATAACCAAAAAACCATATCAAAAATTTAGGGTTGAAAATAACTGAAAACAACGATGAAAACGAATTATTTCATACTTTGAAATTGAAGCGTGGTGTCATTTCTCTTCCATCACACTGTACCAGTATTCATTAGAAGCGCAGATGCAAGCCACGCATCATCTGTTTATACGACCTTGAACTTGTATGGTACGAAGTCAATGGCCATACGTTTTAAAATAAAGGTACCTTTGCGCTTTTTTTAATAATGTTATGACAATAAAATCGATGTTATGTTGAAGTTAGAGTGAAAAGGGCGTATTTAATAGCAGCCTCCGATCGGTAAATGAAAATTTAAGTTGAGGAAAAGTCGCATTGAACGAAAATAATGTAATTATTGCAATTATGTTATGGCGCTTTAAGCTCTTTCGTAAAGGCTACCACAAAATTGAGTTCTTTTCTTTTATATGTGATAAATTGGTGGTCCTAAAGAGGACTTTATTGAGAGACAGGAGAAAATGTATTACAGGAAAGGCTGGATGTGTTGCAACACACGCCTGTAATCGTCGGATAAATCTTGCACAGATCAGCTGCCGGTGTACAGTATGCATCGAAGTCTGTGACATGAGAAATATTTTTTTTTCTCGTTTACGCTTACAGATAGACCCAAGGTGTATTATATGTTTTTGGTTCTAAATCGTTGTAGCTATCATCCCTTAAAAGCATGCTTTGTATTTCGCGAATACCCTGTATAACTAGAAGCGCATGCCATCTATGTTACCTCATAATTTAGTTCCTCTTCAGTTAAACGTACAACTTAGTAAAGTAAAAGCAAAACATTGGATTCCTTTAAAATTCACTACCTTGAATTTCATGCCATTTCTGTTACCCTCTGTAGGCCAAGATTTCCAGATATAGCTTGATATTGAGGTGTATTATCTTAATTTCAAAAATCTTAATTTTGATCCAGTATATTTAGTCAACATTTTCTTTGAGGCCACTCCACGGTACATTTCCTTTTTTCTAGTCGTTATGAGGGGAAGCACTCTCGTCTGATCATTATAGAAGTCACCTTCTATAATATCAAATATTTCCATGTGGTATAAATGTGCTCGGAAAGGGATAATAGAGACAGGAATGAACATCAGCAGAAAATGTACGTCAGCTAAAACAATTGAAAAATTACGGTATATTGTGGAAGTTTAGACTGTTTAGGCTGTTGTTTTAAACATTGAGAAGGAAACAAATCATACTATCTAGAATGAAGATTTTGGACAAAACAAATGTGTTGTCCACGTTAAACGCAAAAACTTTCTGTCCTCCACTATTAGTATGGTTCTCATGGCGAGTAACAGTACAATCGTTTGGCATCCCTATTTTCCATATTGTTTATTCCTGAAGACCTTGTTATATTAGTTGTGAAAGGTGAAGTTAGTAATAAGTCTATCTTTCCTTAGTTTATTTCTAGTATATTCATACAACAGTAGTACTTTAGCGAGTCAAACGCCAGAAGAACACAATAGAGACTTGGGCGTGGAAACCTCCAACACCATTTATTGAATGTGTAATTTTTCATGTGATATTGTTATTATTTCACTCGGTTCAAGCAATTTTAAATACAATCCAATCTTAACAAACTAGTAATCATTTCTCTTGTAACTAAGTTTCTCGTACCTTGAAATTCATCTCGAATATGATGAATATGGCGCAAATGATCAAGGAATTTTATTTAAATTAATATACATTTGAAATTGTTTATTAATAGAAAGAGAGAGAGAGAGAGGGTATATTATATTAATCAGAAGTTTCTTACTAATAATACTAAAATAAGATTTATCACCTAACTAATGATAAGAAACATCCAATTAATGGGCAAAAATGAGTAGTGTTCAAACCGACGAATTAATTAGATTCATCAAATTTATCTTATTATCTAGATAGTTTTTCCACTTTTTAGGGCAATGATAACACTGCAATTCGAACAAAGATCAAATTTATTCCAAAACCTTTACAATATATATAATCTGGTTTTCGTAACAACTTCGTCAGTGGAATAAAATTGATATTTATTTCGTGTCGAAATATAAATAAATAACTAGCCATGCCTACCAACAAAATTATCTACAGACAAAGAAATTCAGTGATATATAGGATTATGTTTACAATATAGTGGACAATTTAAGATACTTTGAAATGTAAATTTATAATCATAATACTAATGCTCCTTATATCAATGTATTTTGTTTGTCAAGCTCTAACAATTCTGTTCAAGGACTAGGGAAAAACATGGCAAAAAACCTAGTCAAGAGCTTAATTTTATAAAATTTATTTATTTATTTATTTATTTTGACAACGTATGCGTCGTCATCAACCGAAGGTTTGTATCGAAATCGGTATTTCTTTGATGATGATATCTTACGTGTCGTCGAATACCTGCCTCGTAATTAATTAAAAATTGTGGCGTTTGGAGTTAGAAAAATCTATCTGTAGAATAGATGGACTGGTAGTAAAGAACAGTAACAGTAAGAAAACTGAAAAATATATTGTAAATACAAAAGAATACAAAAATACAGAAAAAATAGGCCAAGAAATATTTTATTTAATTTTTGTTTATTAGTATTTCTCAAAAAACAATTGTTTGAAAGACTTTCAAACTATGATAACGACCACCTAGCTAGGGTTTTCCAACAAACTACCCCTAAGAAGATTTGATTTTTATTTGATTACCAAACCAAAATAGATGAAACAAATGCATACTGCTTTTAACACATAATGAATAACGTACACTGTTGAGTTGGCATATATTGATACTTACAGGCAAGCGTCCACGCAACCCAATTTCAGCAAAAGAACTACCGTGACAAGAAGGATGTTTCTCAGACACTAACAAATGCTTATCTACCACTAATATCTACCGGTCTGATATAAATATCAGTGGTCTAAGGATGCGGTCAATTTAAAATTAAAATGTCAAAATTATGTTTAATGTGAAAAAGTGTAATGAAATAAGAAAACGAGCCATTTTGCAACCAAATATGTTACGAGGAAACGTCGTAGTAACAATATATACAGAGTGTCTCAACGAGACTGTTCATTAGAAGTTTATGTATATTTTTACATATTTGGATTTACCTATTGTTAAGCTTCAATTACTTCATTATTTGCGATTTGATTTGAACGTTTTGTAGTTATTCGACTTTTTTCTAAAAAATTCAACAACACTTGATTTTTTGTAAAGGTGATGTGGGATGTGAAAGATGTAAAATTGGACACCGCAGCGACTAGGTAATAATATAGTTATGGTTCTTCAAAATTTCGAATAGTTTACGTGTCATAGTAAAGTATCCACACAATGTAGACAGCTGTTCTCGTCGTCAAAACTTACTGCAGCATATTGTTTAAGCATACTATGAATTCTAAATTAAAAATCGAGTGTTCTCTGATTTTTTGAATAAATGTCTGTTATAGCATTTTTTTTCTAGAAAAAATCGAAATAGTATTAGGTATTCGTGAAGTTTAATAATAGGTAAATATATAAAAATATACAAGGCGTTCGATTTGAGATAACGAAGCTGATGTCGATTTGCAGTAAAACCGGATGCGCTGGAAATCTAAAAATATTTTAATTGAAGAGAACATAATCGATTATATATAAGGCTGAATTTTCAAATTTATATTTTAGCCAGAACCTCGTAAACTTCTAATGAATGGCCTCTTTGAGACAGCCTGTATATGTATATATTTGGTTAATCAATATCAGTATTTGAACATTTCAGTACTGTCATAAACTTGCTAGTGCCAAATCTTATATGTTGTCGTGTTGCTTCTTAACATTAGGGAAATTTGGAAATGATTAAAAAAAAAGGGAAACAATATATCTAGAAGAATTTAATTTTTTCCTATTTTGACCAGACAGAATGCAACGATAATTAAAATTGCCCTCTTAGGATAACAATACATTTTAGAGGCAGAGATACTTAGAAAACCTGTAGTCCTAAATTTCAGATAGCAATTAACGCATAACGTAATTAGCGCTAATAATCAAGCGGTCTTATAATTAAAATCGCCCAATTATTCACTCTGGTGTTGCTCGAGGTAAATTACCTCGAATTCCGTGGCTTACATTTCCCAATTATTTATTTGAAAAACATAATAAACTAAGTAACCACTAAAATTATAATTAACTTACGGAATTCAATTTACCTCAGGTATAATTGACTCTGCGTTACGACAAAAAAATATCAAATCGCGAATCTGGTAATTTAAGGCTATTGCAAAGAAAATAATATAATAAGTCAAACTCAAATTAAGTAATTAAAGCAAATACATATAACAAACTATATAAATATAAGGGGAAGGCAATTCTTTTGAATTCAAAGAGTCCGACTAGGTTATTATCGGAGTTATTAAACAATATTATTTCTCTCCTAGTCATCCTGCACTTGAAGATACTTATTCGATCTAAGTTATAACATATTGCCACTTTTCGAAAAAACTCGTGATTTTGACAACAGAAGAATTCCTTCACTGCTGGCATAACCTCGTCATGGCTATTAAATTTGAGGCCTCAAATATGTTCCTTTAGTTTTGGAAATACATAAAAATCACTAGGAGCTAGATAAGGGCAATGTGTGTGATGGTCCATCACCTCGAAGCCTTTATTGTTAATTGCACAAACCTCTTATGCATGGAGCTTTAGCCTTATGAAGCAAAATTCTATGCGCCAACTTTCCTTATTTCCTTCTTTGGTAGACTCACGAAGTTGATCAATTAGTGTAGCGTAGTACTGGCCCGTGATTGTATGTTCTTGTTTCAGGTATTCAATTAATAAAATTTCCTTGACATGCAAAAAAGTAGTGGCCATCATCTTGCCCGCCAAGAGTTATATGATAAACCTGCGTTGTGGTGGAGATCAGATTGATCAACTGTAAGAAAGCGACTCAGAATTTTTTTTGGAACACTGTTAAACAATTTTCAATTCGCGTCTAAAGACATGACTCGGGAGTATCCATCTCACAAACATCCTTTGAAGTCCCAAATAGCCATTGATTATTGTTCCAATTGTACCATTTGAAAAGGCTATTATCTCTGTTAAACGTCTACTTAATAGTTAACCGACGATACTGTTTATCAAGTCACAAACACGATCAACATTATCCTGAGTATACACAGTTTGGGCCCGACCAGCACCTTCTTTATGTTCGGGAATTGTTCTTCCACATCGATGTTCTCGCGATCAATTCTTCAGCAGCTGATATGAGGCTCCTTCAAAATATCAGACGCCGGGCGACCATTGTGGACGCCTGCAGGTCTGTGGAGCCGCAGCCCGTTTATTTTTGTTTATTGTTTTTTTCTCTGGTCAATTTTTTGTTGGATTGTTAATGATGGAATGTAAATTTAATTGTAGTAATGTTTAATGTTTAAATAAATAAATAAATATGAGGGCAAATCATCTCCGAATACACTAACCATATCTTCGTAAACTTCACCTTTTTCCATTTTGCAAAATATTTGCGCAGCTCCTATTTTAACTCAAGACAAACACAGCTACACCACTCACGTTTGGTACTTTAACAGATAAACAACAAATGTTTGTCTTGTATGATGTTTATTTCGACGTCTACTATACCAGGGTCAATAAATACTGCACCGATATCCCTCCCACATCAAACTAAGACTACCTATAGGTTTAGGGCATAAAATATACTTCTGCTGGGCATCTACATCAAAAGGACTGCCAATCCACAATGTTTTCTGTATAAAGTTTGACATTTAGGTATCAATTGCTTAATTATTTTTTTAATCTGTCAATGCCTGACTGACTCATAGAGTTTCAAATATTACAGAAAAATGCAGATACATCTGGCAAACGGTTAGTTGCTCAGATTTTCATGTTCACACGGCAGCCATATACAGAAACTAGTTAACTGATCTATGGGAAGGAAATACAATCCATTTGATGGTATGGCCGTCATATAGTCTATACATTAAGGCAATTAGAGTGTTGTGGGATGGATTGTTAGAAGAATCCTCAAATCTCCCTTGCTTCCACAATAGGTACCAGAAATGTCTTGCAAGAACAGTGGACTAATATAGTTATCCAGTGTTGGAAAAACCAGTCAGTTCAAACTGTCCATTCTCACAATAAAAGAACAGATGTTTAGCGATGAAGCCAATAGCCAATAGTTTTTAAAATATTTTGTAAACTTATATCTATTTCATTTTTCACTTGCTACTTGTCTTCAAGTGTTTGTTTTAATTTTTGTTTATTGTTACTATGATTATGTCTGTTTCTACAGCATCGCTATACTTCCGAACACACGGCAAGTCATTTGATTTATTAGCACAAATAATAAAGCAAAACTTTTAAACATCTTGTGCGAAAAGACAGATATATAAAATACGTTCCTCTATTTGTGACACTTTCTCAGTTTCAAAATTTTGGGTATGGAAATTGGGTGTACCCTGTAAATTAGAGTGTTCTTTTATCCTCAAACGAAAACAATTTTGTGATGGATTAATGTTAATCACCATTTCTTCTTCAACCTGTCAAAAATAACTTAAGTGCTTATCCGCATTATCTTCTAAATACGTCAAGCCAAATTATTTAAATTAGTTTACGTAAACGGAATGAATAAATGTATTTCAAAATATGTCTCCTTTCGTTGTCGTCCTTTTTTTTTCGTGGCCATTTTTTCCCTCTTTTCGGTAATTTCAAAAGCTCAGAAACCATGTACTAGCGCTAAAGTTCAAGCAGTGGCAAACGAACAACACAGCCAGTAGTACCATCGGTATTTACGTCACTGCACCGCACCAAAGACCGCGGTACAGCAAGGCCGCAGCTATGTCTATGTTAATGTGTCAGTGTGGCATGGGGGAAAGAGAGTTTGTGTCAGCCGGTTACCCCAGCAAAATCAATACCCGACGGGTCGGGGAGATTGTTCTTCTCTTTCTCTTTGTATATATGTCCGTGTGTGTATATCTGTTTCTTTGCTGTAGTTTATACGTGTTCGAGTATGTATCGTGCGGTTTGTAACCCACAGCACATTTCCTCTCCCCCCTTACGTTACACTATGTATAACCTATTCAAGAAACTTACTCAGTAGAAAAAAACTACGGAAGCGTTTTGTGAATGAAAACTGCGTGACGACTAAAGTCAAACGAATTCTCACATGAACAGAAAATACCTACATATACAGGGTGCTCGGATACTTGTCTTACAAAATTGAAATACTAGTTGTATATAACATAGGAAACAGAATAAAACAAAAAAAATAATAAAAAATATTATCAAATGCATAAAACAATAATTTAAAAAATCAGCAAATGTTTTTAGGTGGGCCTTTACGCGTTAAAAGTGAATAGCCGATCTTTATGATATCGTCAGCAGTACGATATCACTAAAAGAAATCAATATTATTGAGGTAGGTCATTGATGAATTCGACTTTCTGCTGAGCTACACATAAACGCACAGCTGTTGATTGTTCGATCTCGCTTGCTACTTCAACATCATTAGTCTATCAGTTTGCAGTGGTTAATGCATTGTGCTTCCTTGCCAGTATTTTTATTCGTTTACCGTATAACTACTTACATTAATTTACAGTTAATAGTTCCGTTAAATGTATTTGTATAAGAATTTATGAGTATTTTCAGTTTATTACTTAATGTCGTGTGACTTTTGTTTAACCTTTGTGAAAATGCCGTATTATTATACAAACAACGAGTTAAGTGATATGTTTCTTACATATGGAGAATGTAGGCAAAACGCAAGAGCTGCTCGTCGACGATACGCCAATTTATTTCCTAATCGCCAGTTGCCAGCATCAACCACATTCACAAACGTAGTGCAACGATTGCGAGATACCGGAAGCGTCAAACTTTAGCAAGGACGTGGCGGTGGTAATCAAAGGAATGTAGACGCAGAAGAGGAAATTTTGAATATGGTAGAAGATGATCCATCTGTGAGCACTAGGCAAATTGCGCGTACAGTAAATTTAGCGCGATCTACCGTGAGGCAAACTTTAAAAGAAAATCAGCTCCACCCCTTTCATCTTCAACGTGTGCATAATCTTTTGGAAAACGACTACCTTCATCGAGTGCGTTTTTGTCAGTGGTTAGTCGACCAAAATGCGGACAATCCCAACATTTTAGGTAAAATTCTATTTACGGACGAAGCAAATTTTTCACATCAAGGCATATTAAATATTCACAACAGACATGTGTGGGCAATAGAAAACCCTCATGTGATATATCGTACTGACCATCAGCGACGATTTTCCATAAATTTTCCCTTTCTTATTACCGGCTCGTTTGAACGGGGAAAGTTATCTAAACTTTTTGGTAAATGAACTGCAACCACTTCTAGAAGATGTGCCATTAGACATTCGCCAACAAATGTATTTTATGCACGATGGGGCTCCACCACACTTTAAACGAGATGTACGGCATTATCTAGATTACACTATCGGTGATTTTTGGATTGGTCGTGGAGGACCGGTAGCTTGGCCACCTCGTTCTCCGGACCTAAATCCATTAGATTTCGTTTTTTGGGGACATTTGAAAGACTTGGTTTACAACAAAGAAGTAAATAATATCGATGACTTGAGAAATAATATTTACGAATCTATTGCGCGAATTCGTGAACAGGACGTGTTACCACTAGTGCGTGATTCATTGTTGCGGCGCGCTCATTTATGCATACGTGTCGGGTAGCAACTTCGAACATTTACTTTAGCAGTCGAGCGGTCCTGAAAACATCAGACTCTCAGGTAGTGTTTCTAAAAAATTTTATAATTTTTTTTTCATCATTCGTGTTCTTAGCTCGGTTGATGACGATTTTTATTTTTTGTAAGAGAAGTATCCGAGCACCTTGTATATAAAAAAAGATATTACAATAATTACAATATTACAATATTTCTATGAGTATTGGACCTTATTTTGGGCATAAAATGTGACACAAACAAAAGCTTAGACAAGACATAACTGTTTAACTATTGTTTGTCGTGTTCTAACGTTCCAACAGTAGTATGCCCCATATACTTCCCACATACTCCCCACATCTTCTGTTTTGGATATTTGCTGTGAACATAATCTCTGAACAAAATAAAAAAACTCTGGCTGACCATGGCCATGAAATTTGAAATAACTACAATCTAAATTCGGAAAGGCAGTATTAGGATTCAAACTTGATACGCTGGAATTCATTTTGCCGCCAATACAGAAATTTTCACTCTGGCCTATATCAATGAAATATTTGTGGATATGAGCGTTAGGAAAACCACTACATTAGTACAGAATGGCCTAAACGCGAATCATTCACTTCTAGGCAAAGAAATGTGAAAGATTACTTATCCGGTAATCGGAGAAATGACTATCTGGAAAATGATGGACAATACTTCGAGATTTATGCATTTGAACAAGAGTTGCCCCACAGTTATTGGAAAAATCGAAGGGCAAATGAAAATTTAGTTAGAGTTCAGCTCCTTAAATACTTGCTCTACTAGCACCTATGTGCTCACAATATAATATTTAAGTGCAGGCCAGAGACACAGCAATACTAGATTAAAAGGTAGAAAAGCCCAATCCTTCTCCCATATAACGCATCAATAATTGCATAACGTTTGC
>SMLS01063223.1:0-32263 GCA_004785975.1 Popillia japonica
TAATTATGTTTACAGACGCAGCCTGCTTTACACTTAATAATATTTTCGCAATTTATTCGGTCAGTCGTCGTAGAGTTTACCATCAGTTTGCATTTTTTTATGAATGTTTTGGCATACATTATAGATACATTTCTTTGGCAACTCGATTTTTTTACGCAGAAATGAGATATTCAGTGCATCTTAACTACTTGAGGGCCAGGAAGGACTTCTTACGTGGCTTCCAAGATATCCGCATGTTCTAGAGTTATTTTCTTTGGACAAACTTGTTTAGCCGCCATTGAAACAAAGATGATCTATCAAAAAAAATTATGGCCGCCTCCTAACAACTAAAAAGTCTAAATATTTGGAATGAAGTACGCAAGTCTATTTTAATCTGCTGTAATAAAACTTCTCAATTCTATACTCACACATACAAAGTCGATTTATTTCATCATATTGCGAAAATAAATTAAGTAGTTAGTTGTATTAGAATTTTTGTCTTGTTTGCATCTCTACTCCAGTAATGTATAGAAAGTAAAACGCCCTGCTCCCATTTTTCCCTTCATTCCCATTTTCCCATTTTTCCCATATTTTACTTCAAACTTAAACCAACTAATTGAAACGATATCCCAGAATTAACAACTTGACCCAATTGCAAACAGCCGGCCTTTCAATTTTTAAAGCCAAAGGTATTTGTGGATGATGTCTGTATACAAATCTGTCAATAGGTAGTATAACTGATTTTAGCAATTTTGGGATGTGTTCACTGATTGGCCTAATACACAATTGAATTGAATTAAAAACAAATTGCAAATATTTCGGATCTGCATTAAGCTAAACAAGATAGTAACTGAACCAACAACAACAATTTAGCAGAACAGTTTTTTAAAGTAGCCCTACTTTTGTGTTCTTCTACAACATACGTATGTATGTGTATATATGCGCTAGATGGCAATGCCGTAATCAACAATTACAAATTCTCTAATTGTCAAGTTACTTATATTACAGCCTTAAAAATACATGTTATTTTAAAATTGACCCTGAAATACGTTAATCGCTTAACAGGTGCAGCATCCCTTTTTATTCATGTCGTTTTCAATTTGGTTATAAAAATAGTTATACCTAGTGTGTGAAAACAAAATTTCCAGCATGAGCGCGAATCGCAGCGCACCGAGTGCTTTATTAGCGCAAATGCTGGAAATTGTGTTCGCACACGTGGTAGGTACAAAATTCTAATTTAGTAAATAGTAGTAGTAAATAATAAATATTTATATCGGTATTACTTGGTGTATTATTTTTTAGGTTATAATATGATTATAGTTGTCACTTCAGAATTAATAATTAAGAATATAAGTAATAGATGGCAGCATTTATTTTTAATTAATTCTGCAAAATTTATAAGATTCCATTAACTAAGTTTAGTGGTAATTGATAATTTAATAATTATACGTTATACTGTCTTACTCAATTAATGCAATTTTTACTTTTCCGCACTAGTGTTTAAAACTCACTCACACTCAATGACGTGTTTTGATATGTGAGTACAAAAAATACATTTACAAGGTGGTAAAGTCACATGATCATATGGAATGTAAAATAGTGAAACAATTAGCACAAAGTACCTATTTGCAAATTGTAATAATTAATTTCTGCGTTATCACATCTAGACTACTTAGTACCTTTTTTAATTTGCACTTTGTTCATACACAGGTCATGCCTTTTGTTCTAATGTAATAACTAAGATTCGCAAACTATCTACGTTTTGTATGAATAACTAACTTCGTTAACTTCTTTTGCTATAAGAAAACAAGTTTTGGTTTAAACTACTATTTAACCACTTCTGTATTATCTCAGCGAATATATCTAGCTACTTAATATAATTCTACGTTCTCAAATCATAATAATCGAGATTGAACAATGTTATTACAGAATATGTTTGTTTTAATATCACGTAATATTTTTACAAAAGCTAATTCATTTCATGACAATAGTGCTGTGAATAATTTAATTTACTTCTCCATGCCAATTGACAATATGAAAGTATGGCAAACTTCACGTTGAAACTAGCCAAATACTATTTATAAAAAAAAGAGAGATATACCTACAAAAAAGGAAATAATCTGAATATCAAACATTTTAATCCTTCGAAGGTACAATAATTATTAAAATTTCACACTTTATTTATTGACTGCACTGTTTCCATCATTTTTTCAACGACATTTAGATAAATTAATATTAACTTTCTCCCAATTCAGAATTTCCAGATATTTCTAGAAATATTTGGCTTTAATACGTCTTATCTTAATGCAAAGCATCGTAGTAACCCGGATTTTAAGATGGCACTTCTGTTAGGTAGCTCATAAAAACTGACGTGCCAATATGTAGAACCATGCAAATACTCAAATCTGCACTTTGTCAAATAACCAATACATGCAGGTGTCTTCATATTAAACGCGGCGGACTGTCATTTAAACATTTTATGAAAGTAACCATACTACCGTACATTCTTAAATAATACTATATCTGGTATATCTGTTTATATCTGCTTTCTGCTGCAAAAACATTTTTATCGAAAACGAGTAAGACATCGGAATGCAGAAGAGACAGAAAAGATTACTACTATAAAAAGAGTAGCGCCGAAGTAAAATTCCGAGAGAGCTATATAGACTGATATTGAAAGAAAAAACAAAGAAGAACTATTATAATGATAAATATTGTAACAAACTTTCATCTAGTATTTCAAAAATTAGTAAATTAAAATTATTCTCAACACCATAGCTGACACATATCATCTAGTTAATATAAGATTACTTAAAATTACAATTTCAGCATATATTGGCAAGGATTTATCAAAATCTGCCGTACAAAATGTATTTCAGTCATCTCATAATTAAGAAGTGGGACGCTAATAATAATCATATAAACTTTCAGTTAAATGGTGTTAATACACAAGGAGAAAATATAGCCGATATTGGCGGTATAAAAGAAGCATACTGGGCGTATGATAGATGGGTGAAAAAACATGGAGAAGAGCGTAGATTACCAGGTCTGAAATATTCAGGTCGGCAAATGTTTTGGGTGTCTTCAGCTACAGTGTGGTGTTCTAAAACCCGCCTAGAAGAATTACGACAATTAGTCGTCACCGATGAACATTCTCCGGATAAATATAGAGTTTGGGGTGCTGTTAGTAACATGTACGAATTTGCGAAAGATTTTAATTGCCAAGCGGGAACAAGGATGAACCCAAAACAGAAATGCCAGTTGTGGTAGATGTCTTGACCTATGAATCTAAGCCAGTATTTTAAATTATTTATTACTTTTTTATACACAAAAGACTAGAGCATATATATTTTTTTATTTATTTGTGTTTTGCTTTCGTTTCGCGGTCTATTATATGTACATTCTTTTCATTCTGAGATTTCCTTTAGTGCACAGCTTCCATAAAAAATTGGAAGTGAATAAGGAAAGCATTGATATTGTCAGTACTAGTAATTACCATGCATACCTTGCAATGATTTGTAGCAAGCATGGAGTAATTGTCGTTACTGTTGATGACAAATTAATTAGGTGTATTGTACTTTATCAGAAATAGTTAATAAAACAAATATGAATCTCATATAAAAATCTCGGTGGCACAGTGCGTAAAGAAGTCGTTTTCTTAAATAAAGTATAATACATTACTTTCAAGAAGGAATATAATAATAAGTGCTGTTATTGGTAACTATATTAAAATTTTCACTTCAAATTCGAGCTAACAAACTAAAGTAATTTGGCTTATTTTAATCACTAAAAGTAGTAAAATATGTAATTTCTTCATAATTAAGCATAATTTAACATTTTATTTAGCCCTGTAGATGTATACAGCATTAATTTTTATAGAAAATTCATATTGGATTAAAATTTAAGAAATAAAACTGACAATAGACTTAACATAATTGAGTTTTATCAATTTCTTTTATACTTAAGTTTATGTAAAAATAACTCATTGATTAAAAAAATAAAATATACACTCTCGCAATAAAACAATGTTTTATTTCAAAATTTAAAAATCTCTAAATGGACGGATTGTACATGAACTTAGAAAGCAGCGATCGAATACGTGACAATATATTTACAATACTTCTAGTCTTTTACTGACAAAAGCAATTCAAACTAAATTGTATGCCGCGTGTACCTGCAGCAGCGGGAAATCGTACCATACGATACCCAATTATCTTAAATTCTTACCTAGTCTCTAATAGATATAGAAAGGTATAGAACAGGATCAGATAAGTAAATATCATATGTGAATTTTAACACCTAAATCCGTCAGTGTTTTCTTGCGTTGGTGATTTTTATGTACTTGAATAATATATATTTATTACTTTTGTTTTTGTTATACTTATATTAAATTAAGTGTGGAGTATATGTATGTATTTTGTACGCATTTAATCAGATTTGATTTTATCCTTTTTACGTCAAATATGTCTGTGTGTTTGTACGTGAAGACTCTCAATAAACAATTATAAACCCAAAAAGATGCTGAAAATGTTTTTAATTTGTCTACTAGAACTGCGACGCAAGAAGATGTTTAAAGTTATATAAGAATCTGAAAGCAGTAGTTAATCACCAACTGAAATAACGTTAGTTCAACGAAGATTAATTGCGATAATGCGATAAGTATTGTTGGACATAAAGTACCATTGTTATTAACGTTTTGGTTGCTTTGGTATTACTTGAGATACTTAAAACTGTCAGTTCACTAACGCCACGCAATATTTCGTACTGTCAAAATACTGTTAAAATTCCGAAAGTGACCTGTAGGTTTTCTTGTTGATCATTAGCAAACTCAACTACTTGAGCTTTTTCGAGTTGCCTACTTTGCAACAATGTATATACAGCAGATTATTTCTCTTTATATATGAACGAAATCGTACTTCCTAGAAGCATAGTGTCCTAAGTCGTTGCTGGTTTTAACGTGATTTGGCAATTTACACCGTCTATTTTCCGAACTTCAGATAAAATCTCCTTCCATGTGTTTTCAAATATAAAATATTTTAACCATTGTCGGTTTTAGAAAAAAACATCTAGGTATGTTGCAAACTATCCTATACTCATTTTGAACATGTTTAATTCCTCTTGACCGGAAAATACACCCTACACAATGAAATTCTTCTTGTTTTCCAAAGAACGGGGGCTTTAGAAAACAAAAAGGCGGAGTAAAATGTACATATCGGTGAGAAAATAAAATTTCCGCCCCTATTATATAAATAACGTTAATTATTGCCAACACGTATTCAAATGCTTTCGGTATGGGTAAGATGGTTTTTATATTACATATCGTAGAGTAAATTTAAAATGGGAATGCACCAGCGCAGAAACCAATACACGTACTAAAAAGAGAGGTAGCGATAGATGCAGAATTTCCGTATATATAGACATAATTGAAAATGTTGATCAGAGGCCATTTATTATCTGTCAATTTCCATTCAGTATCTTGGTGTGTTTGTCGCGAATTATTTTCCTTCTCTCTCTCTTATTTATTTCGGCAGTTTTTATTAAAAGTACATAGCGTATATTACTGATATTTTGCTGTTACACGTGTTCATAAATCATGTGTTCAGTCGAATTTTTCGGGACGGTACTAATGTATATAGGCGGCCATATTGCTCGCGCAGCTTGGTGTATTCCGATTTTTAACTTGCTCTAATAATAAATTGTATACCGTATGAACGCCTGCGAACGGTCGATACCAAACCTGTGTACATTATGTTCTACTGTACGATTGTATTGGCAAAAATAGCTTGCTGCATCTTAGTTCAGCAGTATATTATTATATTTCCTATCGACTGGGCGATCTATCTAATAACTAATAACTACCTGTAGTTATTTCCGCAAAATTCCCACCGTAAAATTATTTTACCATACACAGTTTCTGCTGCTGCATATAGTCCATTTTTAAAACGACCGTTACCACTCAGAGCGCGCTCTATTGAGAGATGTGTGAAGGAGTGAGCGTAGGACGTATAAATTCAACTGAAATATGTATGCTAGTATGCGACAGCAATGGTATGCCTATCTCACTCAACTCTATCTATGCAGTCTGCATAGATAAAGTTGAATTTCTTGTCCGCGATCGTCCGCTCGATAAGAAATCTACTCTATTGCTAAACTAAGATGCAGCAAGTTATTTTTGCCAATACAATTGTATAGTAGAATATAGCGTACACAGGTTAGGTATCGACCGCACGCAGGCGTTCACACGGTATAAGGAGATAAATATTAAAACTAGTTTCTTAAATTTGTTAAATGGTTTGAGGTAATTTTCATGTATTAAGATAGTACCGCTAATATATTGTTCAAAGAAATTTTTAACGTGTACATACATTCTTCGAACATATGCATTACTCAAGAAAACAAATTAAAAACAAACTTTTTATTTATTCTTATAATTTAAACATTCAGAATACCCAACGTTGCAGTTAAACAAACTATTACGGCAAAGATCATCGAACATATAAAAAGGTCCCCAGCTCATGAAAATTGATAATGCTTTTACTATAGTATTTATTAATATACTTAACGTATGCACCAGACAACATTAAATGGGATGGCAAGGAAATGCCGCAAAATCTGTCTGTTCGGAACTACACACATTACCTAACAAAAAAGAGTCAGAAATAGTAAAAGTCAAGTAAAATTGATGGCAAACCGCAAGGTATTGTCACTGAAACAATATTTATGGAGTACTGCGCAAGGCTAAAGATAAAGTTTACCAACATTTGTGAGGAAGAATCCCTACTTTGAAGTTGCTGATCAAGAACGTCAAGCTTTTCTCGGTTTCATTTTTAACAATATCCTAGCTGAATAAAATTTACAATCACGAGATTTGCACGGTTGCTTTATCACGATGGTGCCACTGTACTATCAGGCATACAGCAACTGCTGTTTTAAGGAAATTTCTGCACATATCTTTAACTATTACCCTTCTTTATAATTGAAGCAATAAAAGATCTTGCATGTATGTGTAGCAACCTAGAACGGGCTGGTTTGTAATTTTAAATAATACAAAATCTGTCTTTTGTACTAAAAATTACAACGAAGTGAATATCGAATTAATCATAAAAAAGAAATAAATTAAAGAAGTTGAATTAAATATACAAACATTAGTTCGGAATAATACGCATACATACATGTGACAAGAAATGTGTCACCTACATCACAATATGGCAATTAGAGTAACAGAACAAGTTTAATTTATTTACAAAGAATACAAAAACTGCTAGTTTAGTGACAAAAGTAGTCATTCTAGGCTCTGACTTGCTGACTTATGTTTACGTAGCTTCTAACATTAGTTTTCAAAAAAACTAGAAATTTATTACTTTTGATTATCTACACCGTCCTCAAAGCTATTGTAATTATAAAAGTGGCGAACTGAAATGAGAGTATTTTTTTACTTGTATTTCTGTAAGTTTTTTTTGTTTTCTTGTAATGTAATGTAATTTACAGCACAAATAATTTTTTCTTTAATTTTTTGTTGGTTTAAATTATTACTTTTATAATTGTAATAAACTCGTTGAAGATATAATACAAGAGATAACCTACAGTTATTAAGAATCGAAAAATCTGGTTACCTGTGGAAAACAAATTGTTGTTTATTATAAATAGTGCATTGTTTTATCTGCCAATTGCAATTTAGTTTGTAGTTAAAATTCGGTTGAATAGTGAGTGCGGAATAAGCTAGTATGATAAAAAAAATGGAATTATATGAGGGAACTTTCGAATAATGATTTAGGTACTAGGATTTCAAGAAACCCTTGAGCGAGTATGAATGTAAGGAAAGGTTATAAAATCGGCATTTAGGGATCTCCCACCATCATTGGCCACTGTTTATAGATGGTATAAAGAATTTGAACGAAGTTGCAGGTCGGTGCGGTACACAGAAAAGTAGCTGGTCCTCCTTTAAGCGCTGTTAACCCCTAAAAAATTGCTGCGGTGAAGAAGGTGGTGGAAAAGGACAACCGCATTACCTATGCATTGAGTTCAATCTGAAGATTGGATCCTCGCAGGTGAAATCAATATTGCACGATCATTTACATTTGAAAAAGTTTGTAACTCAGTTTGTACCCCATCATCTGACAAATTTACAAAAATCAGAACGTGTTAGTAGTTGCCAACAAAATGTATGTATGTTAAATGCTGGAGGCCATCAAATTATTTCTAAAATTGTAACTGACGATAAAACGTACGTACCGTTGTTTGATGTTCTCACTCACCAAAAAACAACGAGCAATGAAAAAAGTTATATACGCACTATTTTTTAGAAGGATTTGGTGGCAACAATTAAATTAGAAGATCAGAAGACAGTTACCGCTAACTACCAGTTAGCAACATACCATGTTGAAAATTGTTTGCCTACTGTGTTCAGCAAAGTCCCAAGAAAGAGAATCATGTTACATCATTATAACGCATCGTCCCATACAGCAGGGATAACTGTTCAGTATTTAGCGCAAAACAATATCAAAATTATTGAACATCCTCCTTACTCGCCTGATTTAGCAATGTGTACCTTCTGGTTATTTTTTAAGCTTAAAAAACATTTGTGATGGAAAAGGTTCTTGTCAAAAGAAGAGGTTGACATCGCCGTTAATTGTATTTTTGGTAGTATTCCTAAAGACAGCTTAATTGACAAGTTGAACGCTTTTAAACTATGGAAGGAGAGAATGGTTAAGTGCATTATTGTAAATGGCGATTACTTTGAACATATTTAAAATAAAAATGGTAAAAACTTGTATCAATCTTTCTCAATAATTGCACCTTGTCCCTCGGAAGTGCTTCCAAACGTCACAGAGGCAATAAATTGCATTGAATTTTTAACCATTCGGAAATTTTATATAGGTACGGTGAAAATTTTTCAATTTACGGTACAATGCCTATAAGTAAATTTAGATATCTACAATTGTTTATGCAAAAAAAATGTTTCTACGAATTGCTTAACTAATTTGTATACCATCTCTAACCTTTAAAGATAAATGCGAACTGAGTCTTGAACTGTATATGAGAAAAGCCAGTACAAATGACAAAAGGAACTAATTCCAAATACAACTCAATCTTAAACCGCACCGACAAAACTAAATAAAACATAAATGAAAAGTACTTATTGAAGTAATGCATATATGTATGTACAAACTACTAAGCAAATATACACAAACATTCCTATAGCTACTTAATAGAAACAAATTGAAATCCCTATTCAAACTAATCTTTTTTAAGTAACACCTACGTCAACTAATTTGAGTTACCAATTCATCTATAAAAATAATAGCCAATATTAGCACGTCCGCAAATAAGAAACTACATTCTAATCTAATACAAACTTTAGTATTTGCGCTTCTTAACTATTCGATGATCACGTAAATTTTAAAAATAAATCAATGCTAGCGTATGCTGATTTATAAAATCAAAAGTTTAGTTTAGTGTTATAGTCAACATTTAGTGCTTTATCTTATAACAAGCATGATGGAAACGTCAGTGAACTTACTAACAATAAATGAAGATTGCAGCGCTGACAAAAATGCTCGTGTTGGAATTTCAAAATAGTCCTTGTCAAATATTCGGTGCACGTATTAACACATTTGGAGTTATTGCTATATTTAACCCGCGAACGAGATGTATCTAGAGAGAATTTGTGTCGAACTCGTGTGGCATACATTTACAATTCAAATAATACGCAATACTACATCATCTGTTGGCAGAAAGGACGTATTCATATTTGCTTCTCCTTATATTTGAGAACATGTTGTGCAAGAGAACATATATATTATTTGGGCGCTCTTCAAAATTGCATATCAACTTGGTTGAACCAATAAAATAAGACACCCACAAAATTTGTGACTGCCACTCGTTTTCCCAGTGTGTCTTGCGTTTGCAGTTTATGTAAAATTAATCACAGAAATTGAAATTACCCTTACGTTCTTTAAACACGAATATTTACAAAACTTTTAAATTTTTGAAACAACACAAATAATAAAATGGACATTGATAAGTTGATACTCTTTCAACTAAAAAAACAAATAAAAGATTCTGGCGATCAAAAAGTATTTTTTTATCGGAACGGCATCTATATTTTTACTGCTCTTAACAAAATTCAAATATCTTTATCCGTTTGCGAGAGATTTGACCTGAAAGTTTTAAATAGCGCATCCTGTATATACATAATATGTATCTATCTACATATGAGAAAATGAAATAAATTTGTACTCCTAAATGTTAATCGGTATATGTATAGTTGTCGCAGCTTGTATTTATTATATGTATGTCGTGCCATACGATATGAATCAAATTATTATCTCAACTGGTTCAATCTAGTGCTCTGCGTAATATATACATTAATTATCTGTAGCTACAAACGTGTACTGTTACCACGGTGACCAAGAATAATCCCATTAAAAATTGAAAATGTTAATGAAACATTGAAACAGCAAATAAAATCTGTTGGCGCTCTAACTGTTGATCGATATATCAAACAAAGAACGTAAATATGTTTACTTCAAATCATTTTATAATGTGTATTAACAGTAATTTTAAAATATACACCTTACATTATATTTTTACAATATTGTAATGCATAACAACCAGGAAACTCAAACGCCTCAAACGTTACCTTCCCTTTCCAACGTACTGTGCAAGCAATAAAGATTGAAGCGCGCTGGTTTTATATTTGTTTCTAATTTTATCAAAATTATCTTCTAATTAGACCTTTATCCATAATGCATTTGAATTTGTTGTCAAGTAGTGTCTCAGTCTGTTAATTTGTCTATTTATATTTTACAGAATTACAAACAGAGGTTATGTTGATTATTCCTACATCTCTGTATACTCCGTTTCACCATATTAAGTGCCGGTTCAATCATTGTTGCTCGCATTGTATTACTGGAGTTGATTACACTTATTTTACTGAATACTTTATACATTGTTCACCACTCGAAGACGTGCACGTCATCAAAAACGTCAAAACAACGTTGCAAAATTGATCAATTTAGATTTTAGGGTTAGAACATTAAACGCTTATGTCAAAAATTCGTTGCAATTTTTTGCATAAGACAGATAATATAATAAATAAATGACAGAGCATTATGTGTCAACATGCTTTTGCAATACGTAATGTTATTATACTTTGATAGATACTTTATTGTTCCTATATTGGTGATTCGGACAATTCTGTTAATGATGTGCACGCTAGACGGTACGCCTATGAAAAGGTGTTAATTAAGGCTGTGGGTCTTTCTTGTTTTGTGTAAATTGGAAACTTGTACCTGAGCCACCTAATTTATTTTTTGTCAAAAATTTTTGCTATTTTTTAAAATTTTTTCATCAAAACTACTAAGAAAAAATACCACTGCGTCCCATACGTTCGTTTGCCTTCTACCAGGAATGCAAAGAATTTATTGTCTCTAGCAAATAAATAATATTATATTTCATAATCATAATATACATAAATCCTCGATGTCGCCACTCCTTGCTTTAGACAAAGTCGTGACTCTCTCTCGTTTTCGTTCTGGGTACTCATCTTGCAGACACCTTATGAAGTCCTAAATAGTAGTAAATAGCCATCGATTTTTATTCCAATCATACCATTTGAAAAGTCTCTTATTTCTTTTAGAGAGACGACCAACATTTTCCTGGGCGCACACAATTTGGGGCCGACCAGCATCTTTTGCATGTTCGCAAGTTGTTCCTCGACATTGAAATTCTCAAGACCAATTCTTCACCGCCTGATATGAAGACGCATCATTTCCAAGTACACTAACCCAATCTTCATAAATTTGTTGTGGCGCTAAATCTTTCTTTTGCAAATATTTAATGACATCGTAAAGTTCGTTTTTGTTTATTTTTCAAAATCTTTGAGCAGCTTCTATTTTAATTCGAAACAACTTTTTAACAAATACAGCTGCACGACTCAACTTTGGCACTTTTTTTGATGGATAAAGTACAAATGAATGGTGTCGTGTAATGTTTATTCCAACGCCTACTATAGTATACTCTGTTTTTTATTAGGGGGAATAAATTATAAAATCTGCATCACATTAGGCAGATTAACCTGATAGCTTGATTTGGCGGTAAATTTAAATGATGAATTACAATTAAAACAAGTACTTATTTACACTTCCATATTTAATTTAATTTAAATATATAAAAAATAAGTGCACAATAATTTTAATATGTATTTTACATAAAATTTGTATTTCAGAAATTTAAAATCGATGTTACGTACTATTATAAATTGCAATAGAAAGAAGCACTAGCTGGTCCATTAAACTACAAAAATGATATTATATTTTAAATAGGTACGTAATTCTACAGTTCTTCAACAGAATTACTATCACTATCCATATCACTGACGGTTGTGTCATCATTTCCAAACGAAATAATAAATGGCTCCACCACATCATCTATTAAGCCATCTAACTTGCATATTTTACCTTCTTCTTTAATCACATGTTCTACACATTTTGTCCACGTTTCTGAGGTTACATTTATAATAGCGATTAACAAAAGGTCTTTTACTTCAGGTAATTTGAAGCTTTTATTTTTTGCAGCTACTTCTTTTTTTATTTGTGCCCAAACTAATTCAATAGGATTCAATTCACAATTGTAAGGTGGTACTCTAAGTACAATTTTATTAGATACTCTGTTTTGTTATTTCGTCAACTGCGTATACATTGGAACCTTCTTTATGATGATCTATTATTTCCAACAACTCTAATCGCACCATGGAGAGAGCAAAGGGTATTTGTTTTTGAAGTAACCATTCTTGCCAATAGAATCATCATCACCTATTCCTAGGGGGATGGGGGATCGCTGCTCTTCCTGATGGCCCATACAGAACATTATAGGTACTACACTTACTGGACCCGGTTCATACATATTTCATATAGTTGATGATGTAACGTTATCTGTTAAATTTAATATCAAATAACATCAATTACATATGCGTGATACCAAGAGGTCATATATGCATCTAAATGTAGGGCAAGAAAGAAAAGAACAAAGCAAGCAATAATGATATATGTATAATGGCAATGAGTTAGTGTAAATATGTATTTATGACCCCCACGCGTGGGGACGAGTTAAGAAATAATTACTTAATTATACGACACTTTATGAAGCGAAATTAAACATGTAATACCTATATGGGACTAATTCATAACATAGAGTTTCGTTGAACTGTATTAATAAATCTGCATGAATTATATAAACACATCACTGCCTCAACTTTACAACGAACCATTGAACTGCCAATTATATTTCCGAGTTTAGCCCAGTCGTCAAGGACATTCCTTTATACTGCAACAGTACAAATTGTCAGGTGTTAATAGGGGACGGAAGGTTGTTAAACAAGCAGTAAATAATTGAGGGTAAAGTGCTAATTATTGTTCTTGGTATTTGACTAATAATTTTTATTGACTAAAATTTCTGGATCAAATATGATAACTTAAAGATAGACAAATGTGAAGGCATTATCATAAGTAAGCAAATTGAAGCGGTATAATTATGTATACCTATATAAAATAGTATATCTTTGCAAATTTGAAAAAGTACTTCCTTCTTTTATGTAGATGTATTGTACCTATATAAATTTTGTAAAATATTATTAAAATCAGTTTTAAATTCTATACTTTGTTCAACTTAATGTAACTTCAACTTCAAACTAACATCGTTTCATATATTTATGTAGGTATGTACTACCGTTCTCACTAACCCTAATTTGTAATTTATTAACTTTCTTTTTCAGTTAAAAGGAGTCAACACGCAAGGTGAAAATATAGCAGATAATGGAGGATTAAAGGAAGCCTACCATGCATACAATAGTTGGACGAAGCGTCATGGACCAGAACGTAAACTTCCAGGATTAAATTACACACCGAATCAAATGTTTTGGATATCCGCCGCTAATGTTTGGTGCTCTAAATATCGTCCAGAAACATTAAAGATGCGAGTACTTACTGGGTATCATTCACCTGGTAATTTTAGGGTAATAGGGCCTATGAGTAATTTTGAAGAATTCTCAAAAGATTTTAACTGTCCTTTAGGAACGAAAATGAATCCTAAGCAGAAGTGCACAGTTTGGTAAAAAAGAATTGTGATACATACTAGTAATACATTCTTGTAATTAAGTATTTGATTTTATTTATTGATTTAGAAAAATGAGGACCATAATATATACATGTAACGAAAAGAAACTCTATTATAAGTAATAATAAAGTATAAAATACGTTTTCTTGTTTGATTTTGAAATACACTGCTCCAAGAAATTAACACACCACTAAGAAATTCTTTAGAAAACAATAGTATATGACGGGATAGAGAAGTATGTATCTATATTCAATTCTTCGATTACTAACAACCACACTAACACTCAACTTTGGATAATCTCTTACTAAATTAGCTTTTACAAATTAAACGACAGTGAAAATTAATGAAAACTGGAAAAATTCGAAAATCTTAATTTTATTTTCCTGATATTTTTTCCACTTGTAGGTCAATTACAACACTCTAATTCGAATAAAGATCAAATTTATTCCAAAACCTTTAATTGGGTTTTCGTTACAACTTCGTCAGTGGAATAAAATTGACATTTAATTTGTGTAATAGTATATTATGACACTGTGCATAATCAGGCTTTTAAAGCACGATTATGCACGCTTTGGGTGTGTTTTGATTGGTTTATGATGCATGCATACTAAAAAATAATAAATGAACAACTAGCCATGCCTATCAACAAAATTATTTACAGACAAAGAAATTCAGTGATATATAGGATTATGTTTACAAAATAGTGGACAATTTAAGATATTTTTGAAATGTAAAATTATAATCATAAGAATAATGATCCTCAGATCAATATATTTTTTGTCAAGCTCTAACAATTCTGTTCAAGGACTACGGAAAAACATGGCAAAAAAACCTAGTCAAGAGCTTAATTTGATAAAATTCAGGCGTGATTAGGTGATTAAATTATTATAAATAATACTTAAATTTTCTATATCTATCTGAGATCTAGACTTCTTGCTGGCCAGTTCGTGGTGTTGATTCCAACAGCCTCAATGTAATTTTGAACTAGGCGAGCACTGTGCGGTCGCGCATTATCTTGCATTAATAAAAAAAAATGGTCCGATATTAGGCGCGAATAGAACAACATAGTCTTGGGGGATGTCCAATATGTACCGATCAGCATTGATTCAGACTCCTATTATTTAGCACTACTAAATCCGTACGCGCTGTCAAAGATATGGCTCGCTAGACCATTACAGAACTCCGCCAAATAATGTGGTATTCAGAATGTTGCACTGAGCATATCGTTCATTTGGTCGTTTGTACACACGAACACGTCTATCACAGTTATAACGACAAAATCTAGATTTGTCTTTAAAGAGAACTTGTCACCAGTCGACCTGCAACGAATTCACTATCGTCTACTACATGGTGCGTTAATTTCTTGGAGCTGTGTACCTATATTATTTTCTAAACTAAGTTTTGCATTGCAACCGGAAAATTGACCTCAGCACAAACTCTCAGTGAAGGTCTCTCAGCCTGAAAACCAATGATATGCCTGCCACATACACCACAATATAAAACCTGCAATAGGATATAGACAGAGGTATATACGAGTATGAATAAGAATAATAACAACTGGAATCGAGTTTTATTTAAAGGCAAATCAAGATTCAGTATGCCTCAAAATCAGCAGATTTATATTAATGGGCATAAACTAGAGATGCAGATTAACTATTTGTTCGAAAAAAGCGTGAGTACGGGGCTGGTATTGTAATCGTGTTAGCCGGAATAAATATCGGAGGCCATACTAACTACTAACTCATAATGGTGCACTTTATTCTTCCAAAGAATTTGGAGGAGATACTGATACACTTGCTTTCCCATATGCAGAAGTTATGGAAGAACAATTTTTCTTTACGAATGATAAAGCTCGTTCATATCGGACCAACATTGTTAACAATTGATATGAAAATGTAAAAATCCACATAATAAACTAGCCAGTCAATTTCTGGAATTATTTATCCACCTACATTTCCGTTATTGATCATTTTGACAACTTTGACAATTGACATTTTTTACTTTCAAAAAAGAGGTTACATTATTTACAAAATACCATTTAGTTCTTATAAATGTCACGTCAGTTCAAATACAGAGCGGTGATAGTCGACATAGCAAATAAACAATCATTTGTTTTGTCAATTTTATTTATAATTTATATGATATTTCAATGAATTAGACCAAAATTTTAACTGAAGTACACAATGGCAGATAAAAGCCAGGAAGGTCGGAGAAATAGTCTTCTGGTACGTAGTTTTAAATCGATGCTATCCCTACATTTTATTAATTACCATATATATTTAGAGCAAATCCCGATCAAAATCTAGGAAAGAATTTGTCAGTCGAAATCCCTTTGTCAACTTTTTGAGATCCTTCAGACAGGTATACCATTACACTAAAAAATAATTTACTTGATCAACACCCATAAACCTATTTTTAGCAACCAGAAAATAAGGATAGACCACAAACGCAAATTTTTAAAATAGCCGGTGAAGTGTGGCGCAATATGTCAGATAATGAAAAAGCACCTTATATAAATGCGGCTAAAGAAATTCGAGAAAAAGAACCAAGAACTAAAAACCCAAAAACCAAAAAGAAGGGAAACACGTCCACGAAAGCGGTTGCAGAAAAAAATAAGAAAAAAATTACAAAAAGAGAATGCTGTTCAAAATGCGGACACATACATAGAAGTCCATCAAGTGTAACTACCAATTCATTCGACAAGAGAGCTCACGACGATGAAACTGACGATGATAATGATGAAGATAAAACTTCCGTTGGAAGTGGAAGTAAGAGCAGAAGTAGAAGCCGAACTGCTAGTAAAAGTGGTTCTGGTAATTATTATGAAACATACCTTTGTATGTATGGTACTGTTACATATTCTTTCTAGGTTCTAATGAAGGCGAAACACAGTGGTCAGATTCCGACACAACATTTTAATTATAAATTTATATTAAATTTTTAGTTTTTGTACATTGTGTATTGTACTACTATATTATATACGGGGAACCTCTATTTTTGTTTCAAAGACTTCTGAAATACCCTCTACAGATCAAGTAAATAATATTCATATTCATGCGTTAATTGGTTTAACCCTCCGTCGGGGGCAATATAAATCAAACGAACTGGAGATGGTTAAATGTTGGCAAAACTGTTACGTGAAATTGTATGTGGACATTTAGATCAACCCCTACCTATTATTTTATTGTATAATATTGCGTTTATAATGATAAAAATAAGAACTTCTGATCGAGCGTGAGGATGAATGTTTCGATAATCATATCGATAAATGGTCAATATTTTGCATTGGAAATTGTTAATGAACTATTTTATAGCAACTTAATACTTCCTGAACGCTATCAAATTCATAGCTAGTTATTATTTGATAACGTCTTATTGCATATACCTAGTTACACGGCCAGAAGCTATATGCATCTAATATACAAAATTCAAAATAAAATCCTTATACAATAGCTCTTTCACTACAAGTTAGCAAGCTACAATAGCTTGTAACATAATGCATAGATACATGGAAAGAGAAGACCCAAAATTGCACCAATACTGAAATATGAACCAAAAGTGACCGGATGCATCTGAGGGATGCATTGCGCCCGACAACGACTTAACTGAATATGTAATTTGTATTTAAGGTTGAGTACATTACAATAGTTTTAAACTATCATGCCAATTTTGTTGTGGACATCCTAACTCCTCCGAACCTTAAATCTACTTGTAAATACTATAACATTTAGGTAGGTTATGAATGAAACTTATTCTCTAGGAAGACACCACCAATCCCATATTGTTCACCGTCATTAATTAGGTTATTTTCATATTCTTATGCCCCTATTTTTTTCACATCCTACACAATCTATTAGTTTAATTGGATATAATATAAGATTCATCCAGGTTAATTAATGTGCAGTCATTGTGACAAGATATCTCTGCGGACACTAAAGTACATCTTTTTCATTTTCGCCCAGTGGCGGCTAGTACATAAGCGCTGCAGTGCTGCAGAGCTCCCAAAAAATCTCGTATATATTATATGTAACTTCCTTTCCTTTTATCAAATATAAAATTTATAATATATTTTGAAAGGCATTCGCATTGTCGTAATGATAAAAAAACGGCGAACACAAGCCACAGCTTGAAATACCAAACCCTTGCGGGTTGCGGGAAGTTCATCTTATGGCACATGGCGTTTCTGTGAACAGAATAAACGCGCATCAGACGCTACAAGTTGCCCAACTTCCAACTTTTAGCGCGAACGACCGACGTTCCAAACATCGTAGGCATGGACATAACCACTCATTATCATCCAGAAACGGAAGTTTGATTCCCGTTTATGGATACACATTTGGAACATTAGATATATTTCGAAATTGCCCATGTTAACAGGATGACAGAGTGACACAATGGTCGTTTTACAACGTTTGCAATGGTTTGCAACGTCATGTTATTCGGTATATATCGCGGTATTCTGTTTGAAGATCGGTTTTCGAACATTTCATGCATTTCATGGGCTAGTGCGCGCGTTGTTCGCGTTTATATACTCTGTTTCTCACTCACACAGTCCACCAGTGGAATAACGACCCTAATTCGCCCGATCGTTGATATTTTAGATAGCTGGGCGACACGAACGGGCTCTGCGAGTTCCTTCAAACACCCGCGCTGCACACTTCTACCCCTTGACGGTCTAAAACTAAGCCGTAATTTTAACGAGATAGTTCTCTGCATTTACTGCAGCGCAGCGTGATATACATTACGTAAGATATTTCAATTATTACGTAAAAGAAAATTATGCGTAAATTGACGCATGCTTTTTAGGGAGCTAAATTATGGCATTTTGATGACTTATTTAGAATAAGTTAATGTCGATTACTTTTGTTTAAATATAAATGAATTAAAAACACCAGAATTAATAATAAAGAGAAACCACATTACTTTGAAAACGCATGCGTAAATTTTACGCAGATTATCTAGGGTTTTAATGTAATTAGAGTGCAGGTGTTTCTGTTGCTGGATATTGTTGACAATTATTATAAGTATAAACTGTGGACTATGGAAGTGCTTTTCAATTTAATTAATGTAAAGATTTTTTAAATATTTATATGAAGAAAAGATAGAATTAAAAGCAAAAGGTAGGCCATTACCAGATTTCACTATTGAAAAAACTGGTGTAAGTAGAGGAAAAAGTTATACAGTAAATTTAGAGATATTTATTCAGAAACAAATGGATTTGTGAATGTAACAAAAAATGCTTTATATTGTTTTCCCTGTTTACTTTTTGGTGGTGATAAAGCTTGAACGGAAATAGGAGTCACGGATCTAGAGCATTGAGTTTGAAAATAAAAAGACACGAAAATTCTAAAAGCCATCTTTATAATTATGTGGAATTTGCGTACTTAGGGTCAACTAATATTACGGTTCAATTAGATTCGGTTTACTGGTTAAATATACAGAAACATAATAAAAACGTGTCGAAAAATGGATATACATATTTTATAAAAAATTAATAATTGTGTAAAATTTTGTGGGGCTTTTGAATTGGCTCTTGGGGAGCTCTTGATGAGAGCGATACTTCCGAGAATCCGGGAATATTTCGTGGGCTTATTAATTTTTCGGCTGGATTAGATGCAACTCAAGTGAGCACCTGAAAAATTGCAGAACATCTTAAAATTTTTCCCACGAGTCGCCACTGTTTTCGCCTACATTTTAAGATAGTACTCTAACGAAAAGTAACATTCTGTATGGCGATATGTAAGCAGTGAAATTACGCAGTGTATAGGTAATACCACACAACCAAAGTGCTTGCAAATTCGAAAAAAATCTTTTTAAATTTGAATGTAGTCTATCTTCGAGACAACAAAATATTTGTATTAAATGAAACTTTTATTTTTTAGACCACAATTATATTATTTTTATTTCAATAAAGGTATTCAAGAGATATAATATAAGAATAATAAATTGATTAATCGAAAACGGATTAAATTTATGTTCAATATAATTAGAACCTATTCGAGTATAAAAGAATCGCTAGATGTTGAAAGGCAGGTACTAAGTAACGTTTTCGGCTCTTTTGAGGTTTTGCAAGATAATAGTATTTCTACCACATCCCCGATCGTTATACCATGTTATACGTAGAAAGGGTCTATGTGCGAGTATCGTGTGTTTGGGCACAACTGCTAAACACGAACAAACGATGCATTTTGATTTCATGCAGTAGGTCCATCTCCTTGAAGTTCTAGTGCAGGACTTGTTTTATTTAACTCAACTGACCGTTACTATCTTTGGCATTCGTAATTTGAAAATAGGTCAGGCATTTTTCTATATTTACCACGAAGGACTGGCCAATAAGGAACCAAACGAAGTTTGCTGCTTTATATTGGATTATATTAACAATTGCATCCCTGAATCAGTAACAGAACTTCGACTCTATTCTGACAATTATCGAGGGTAAATCGAGAACCATACCATGGTACACTCATTGAAAGTAAAGATTGGACACTTTCAATACATTGTTATAATAATAATAATAATAATAATAATTCATGCCTTAGCATGCCTTAGTTATATGGAAACTGTCCAATCTTTACTTTCCAGTAGGTACCTATATGTATGGCATTAGCTGAAAGAGGTAGATTCGATGTGGAACAATTTTTTCCCTCTCAGAGGGCACTCCTTTTTACGCTGTGATAGGAATTTTGGATTGATTCAAAAAAGTTAAAACAACACGATAGGATCTTCTCTGTTCACCAATACACTGAACTAGTTGTAACCAGTGGAAGAAAAAATTTTACAGTAAGAGAAATTGCTACTGAAGATGTGCTACATTTTAAAGATTGGTGACAAAATATTACAAAAAGCAATCTCTTTCCCTCGAGACTAAGAATAGAGGCGTTGCAAGAAACCATAAACAGGTTTTCCTACATCCCATTAGGTTCATCAAAGCCAGTACATCTGGTCGCTTCAGAATAGCACAATCATTTCATCAATCATATATTTCCACTGGATACGCATCGAAATATCGGAGGTATCCCTCTCGAATTCCCTCACACCAAAGCATATCCTGGGGGAAATATTCCCATATACGGGTAACCAAGATAGAGCATTTGCAAAAACTTCTAACCTACGTAGAAGAGGAATAGAATTTTACTCCAGAATTATCCGCAGCTGGCCAACGAAGAAGCCATCCAAACACGCTAAAGAGTAATAAATATTTCTATGAAATGTCAAGTTTGTTTTAACAATATGTATTCATTGTTCAAAAATTAATAAATCAGTGTTTTGCGTTAACAATACATACTTGCTTTTTTGTGTTAGATGCAGAAAGAGCCTAACTACGCTGTCTTGTTTTTTAATAAGAATTGTTGAAGTCTTTTTCTCAAAACTACATAAGTCACAATAGTACTACCTTTTAACATCAACTGATTCAAACTTATTTATGTCGTAACATTTCTAACGTTTACATTGTTTTGTGTAGTTAGCTTTATTTGCGTGTTAAGTCCAAAATGGACAATAAACAAATTCAAATCGTCCACATTTTTACTTTAACCTTTAACATAATGTGTTACGAGATAAGATATTACTGATAAATACGGAACTCACTGTAACAAGAAGAAAGACATCTCCAATACAATTCTTGACAAATCTATTAGTGCACTATCTACACTAGAGGTGTTGAATTAGAGATTTCTACTACAAATGAATAAAAATACATACATAACTAAAAACTACTAAAAAGCAGCAAATTTCCTTTCAGCATACAAAATAACGCGTAAAATTATTAATAATCCAGTTTACACTAGATACAGAATAATTTATTAGGCCTTTGACAAATTTTGATAATGAAAACTTAAATGAAAACTATCCATTAGATCTAATTCCATTAACGAATTTGTGTGGCTAGTGGTTGAATACTAGGTGCCTTGCTGTAAAACTACGCATGGACGTATTGACCGATCAGGATAATAGGAAATTTCCCGAGACCGCGGCTTTTTGAAGCCGATTACCAGTGATACAATACTCAGAGCAATGACCGAATTAGCTAAAATTTTCCCGGACTGCTGAGCGTTCCCAATCCGGCCCCGAAACTACTAAAGGTGTATTTATATCAGAGACAAAGATGGTAGAATGCACAATTATGCATACCATCTCTTATTATTTCATGGAATAATTATTGAAATCGTAGCTATACCGCGAAAAACCGGTTCCATTTTCAATTCCCCGCTAACTACTATCGAGACGGCAACTGCATATGATCAATAAGAAAAAAATGTGACAACGGCTTAGAATTGATTCTAAAACATTGAGTAATGTGAAAACTATTCTTAAATCAAACTCTATGCTATGAAAATAATACATAAAAATAAATAGAGTAGAATCACAGTAGAATGTAAACTTTTGCTTTTCTTCATTTTTGTTTTGGCTGTACTGCGCTGCATTTACTGATCGTCATTTGGTTGAATTTGGTTTGTACATGTGATTCTGATACATGAATGTAACCTTAAATTTTAACGCACATTTTTATGTAACGTCAATAAAAAGTTAAAATGTCTTGGATATTTGGATATAGAGGTAATCAACAACAAACGCCGGATTTATCACAATTCGGTATTCAACCACCTCCGGCAGCTGGGGGTGCCGATGGAGCACCCCCCGATGATTCGAAACTAACTAAAGCTGAGAGAAAAGCTATGGAAGCGTATCGTTTTGATTCATCGGCCCTAGAAAGAGCTGCTCAGGCTGCTAGAGAGTTAGAGAAATCCAGTAAGTAAATTATTATTTCAAAAACATGTACCTAATCACAAATTATTACCTTTAAATAATTAAAGTCATATTGCAGAACATGCAAAAGAAGCGCTAGAATTGTCTAAAATGCAAGAAACTACAAGACAACAAGAATATCAAACCAAGATTAAAGAGTATGAAGCACACATTGCACAGATGACGATTGATCAAAAAAAGGTTGAAGCAGAAGAAAAACGTAAATATTTGCAAGAAGAAACAAGACAACACCAAGCAAGAGCGCAATACCAAGATCAACTTTCTAGGAAACGATATGATGACCAATTAGCTCAACAACAGCGAATGAATGAAGAAAACTTAAAAAGACAAGAGGAATCTGTTGCTAAACAAGAAGCTATGAGAAAAGCTACGATTGAGCATGAAATGGATTTAAGACATAAAATGGAAATGAAACGAGTTGAAGCTGAATTACGAGCTAAAGCTAAAATTGACCGTGAAAATCGTGATTTAACATTGGAACAAATCAGATTGAAAGCTTCAGAAAATCGAATAACTGTATTAGAGAGTATAAAGTACTAATATTTGTACTTTTATTGAAAATGTTTTAATATATAAATAATATGTTTTAGAACAGCTGGATCTGTCTTAGGAACAGGGGCTCAGGCAATGTTAACAGATTGGAATAAAGTTATTGTAGCTGCAGGTGGTTTTTCATTATTAGCATTGGGAGTTTACTCAGCTAGAGGTGCTGCTGGTGTATCTGCTAGATACATAGAAGCAAGATTGGGTAATATTATTTTTACTGTACAGGAAATTTGAATCAAAAAGTTCTGACACTTATCTGTTTTTGTGAAATAGGAAAACCTTCATTAGTTAGAGAAACCTCAAGATTTTCCTTCTTAGACACTATCAAACATCCTATTGAAGCTATAAAGAAGTTGAGGAAGTCTACTAGTGATCCTTTACAAGGTGCTATTTTTGCACCAAGATTAGAAGAACGTCTTAGAGATGTTGCAATTGCTACTAAGAATACAAAACACAATAGAGGCATGTATCGAAATATTTTAATGCATGGACCTCCTGGCACAGGAAAAACTATGTTTGCAAAGGTAAAAGTAACATGTTGTTTTCAATGGTTCAGAAGTGCAGTAACATGAATATTAGATTTTATTTAATAATATGTGAAGTAACTTTATTTACAGAAATTAGCCAAACACTCTAATATGGACTATGCAATTTTGACTGGTGGGGATGTAGCTCCAATGGGACGTGATGGAGTTACTGCCATTCATAAGGTATTTGATTGGGCTAATGGTACTGGAAAAGGATTAATTCTATTTATTGACGAAGCTGATGCATTTCTTCGAAAACGATCTTCAGAAAGTATATCTGAAGATCTTAGAGCTACACTTAATGCTTTCTTATACCGCACTGGCGAACAGAGTAGTAAATTTATGTTGGTGTTAGCTTCGAATACTCCAGAACAATTTGACTGGGCAGTAAATGATCGCTTGGATGAAATGGTTGAATTCTCTCTACCTGGATTGGAAGAGAGAGAACGTTTAATACGTCTTTATTTTGATATATTTGTTTTACAACCAGCAACTGAAGGTGCAAGGTAATAAATACGTTTATATACAGTATTTATACACATGATTAAATCAATAAGATACTTTTCTTTGTGTAATAATAATCATCATTCTCTGTGATCACTATGGATATAGTCATTATTAATATTTCATCTATTAATATTAATTCTATTTTACTCGGCTCATTTTCCTCTTAAGATACTAAACTGGTCCGAGCCTATTTCCGGGCATACAGTACCCAATCATGATATCAGGAATATCATTGACGCATTTGACAACGGCGCTTTCGTTAAAACGTTCTGTTAAAAAGGTTTTTTTAATTCCAAATTTAGTACCGATGTCTAAAATTTTAATCAATTGCACAAAATTATAACGAGTAGGTATGTACCAACCACGAAATCATTACACTGTCTTGCCCACTATTTATCAATTTTGTTGTTTTACAGACTATAAATATATACTATAAATTTTTTCTAACTACAAGCAATATAAAGTTCTTTTCGATATCTTTCTGTACGCTGGCCATATTCTTCTAAAAAAAGTTGCTGTTAATTTTTCTTTTTTGAACTTTCAATATGTATCTAACAATTATCTTTTTGTGGTGCACGCAAATAAATTGGGCACCTTACTTTTTTCATATTTTATATTTATTATTCTAATATTTAAGTTTGTTATAATAGGAGGCTAAAGGTTGACCAATTTGATTATGGTGCATTATGTAGTAAAATGGCAGTTATAACTGAAGGTATGTCCGGAAGAGAGATAGCTAAGCTAGGAGTAGCTTGGCAAGCAGCTGCTTATGCCTCTGAAGATGGTGTTCTTACGGAGAAAATGGTTTTGGAACGTGTTAATGATGCGGTTCGGCAGCATAAACAAAAGGTAAGTTGCTATGTATATATAATTTTTTTATGTACTATTATTTATTTATCGATTGTTTTAATGATTATGGTATTTATACGGATACTTTGTGTTGTGAAATAGTTTGTATCTAGGTAGAAAACCTGCTAATGTAAGTATCAGTAGATCTCTTGCTCTAAAAGTTTAGCACAAAAATCAGTATTTCATCCACAAAACGTCAAACATTGAACCTCGACTCATTATCACAGCTATAATAATAATAATAGTAAATAGTGGACAAAATAATAGAGTTTATTTATCTTATTTTCCAGTATATGTATTTTTATTACCTTTTTTACTTATCTTTTTTTCCTGATATTTTTTCCACTTGTAGGTCAATTACAACACTCTAATTCGAATAAAGATCAAATTTATTCCAAAACCTTTAATTTGGTTTTCGTTACAACTTCGTCAGTGAAATAAAATTGACATTTAATTGGTGTCGTGTGCATATTTTCCAGATATTTTTCTACTTCTAGGTCAATTCAAACACTATTAATTCGGTTAAAGATCAATTTATTTCAGAACAACTTTGTTAGTGGAATAAAATTAACATTTTCTTCATGTCAATTAATTATAATAAATAAGTTGCCATGTCTATCAACAAAATTATTTAAAGACAAAGAAATTCAATGTTATGTATATATAGCATTATGTTTATAATATCGCGGACAACTTAATTTATTTATTTATAAATGCAACTGTTAGAAAATCTGGGGATGATAAAAAAGAATTTACTGTTATATTTTGCCAACGTAAATGTGTTTAATGATTTATTTTAAAAATCCAAATTTGAAATTTAGTTAATCTGGTGTCTTTGTGTTAGGTACAATGGCAATCTGAACAAGAACGGAGGGAATCTAAGAGCATTTATCATTCCGAGAAAGAAGACTCCTACATACCTATAATACCAACCCAATCGGCAACAGGAATCAGTAATGTAAATGTTCAACAACAAGAATCTCCAGCGGACGACGTTACTCCCAAGAGATAATTATAATTGTTAATTTTGTAGTAAATGAAAAAATGTGTCTTACGTTATTTGACGTGATGGTAAATGCAAATTAATTATGTACTATTTACCAGTTTGTGTTACTGTAATGTTGAATAATGTATGTGTTCGTAAATGTGAATTGTATAGTCGAAATGTATACATCGTTAAGCACCAACATTTCTATTGGTATAACAAAGTGAGTACTTGGTGCAGCATTTAATTGTTATTTGTTTAAAATGATGCACTTTGTATTTTTATAAAATATTTATTTGTAGTGAGTAATTATTTGTTACAAATATATAATTTGTACAATTGAATGTGTTTCGGGGAAATTTATATTAAATTCTCCATGCATTTAATTTTATAAAAACAGATAAATAAAAGATATGGATCTATCAGACTTCTTGTGCAAAATATAACAAAATAATTTGATAAATCTGATGTTTTCTTACAGCCTTAGAAACCTTATTCATTAAGTAAAACAAGAATATTAAACAATCTGCAATATTGATACACCATTTCTCTGTAGTTTCACCAATGATATACATAATCACAGTAAAACTAATGTGTGTGTTAAGGCCTTTCCACCGTAATGTTAATGCTAATGTTAGGTTGGGTGTTAAAACTCAAAATATGTAGTAATTGACAGTGTTCACAATAATGGTAATGGTAGTGATAATTGGTAATAATGTTAAATCATGTTAATGTTCAAAAGTAATTGGATTTCGTAACATCATGGGGCCTGTTCGTTTGCGTTACTGGAATTGCTCAATATCACTTGTCAATATCCGTATGTTCGTTAGAAATTTAGCTGCTGACAGGTGTTTTCGACCCTCGTTTGTTTGCATTCAGCAAATTGCTATATTCAGAAGTAGCAAGCTATACTTGCTCATGCTTCAAGTGTTTAGCAGATTTATCCGCTGAAAGTGATCTAGTTGCTGTTTCTAAATCTGCTACACTTTCTATTTTTGACAAAACTTACCAAAGTTAGCAATTCAAACGAACAGGCCTATGGTTAACATTTACTGAGAGTTCTGGAACATGCGCACTGTTACTAAGCAGAAACCCTATACAAGGCCTATGTTTACTATTTTGACACGTTGGTTAACGCTCCTCCTAGTAGTTATCTCTACCAGGGAGACTGCTATAACCGACATCCGCAAACGCAAGCAAAAGCTTCAACGCTGGTTTGTAGGTGCCTTCAAAACGCCAAATGGCACGGGCATTGGAATCTGGAAGGACGGGGCGCTACATGATGAATCCATTAGCCTAGGGTGCTCGCCCTCCATTTTCCAGGCCGAAATTATAGCCATTCAGAACCTCTTCGCACGGGAATAAATTGGTGGAAATCTTATCGGACAGTCAGGGTGCCCTCAAGGCCCTACAAGCTGTCAAGTTTGATTCCGTGGTAGTTTTAAACTGCCATAGGAAGCTGAAACAACTGGCGGAACTTCGCAGCGTTTCGCTGAGATGACTGCCAGGCCACTCCGAGATCAAGGGGAATGAAATTGCTGACGGGCTAGCCAGAGCAGCCAGTGAACGACTGCACATAGGTCCGGAAACGACATGTGGGAGTTCCTACGGTTGCGTCAAGGCTTTCGTCAGAACTAAGCTCGCTGCTAGACACCAGTCCCATTCGAAGGGACTCACTGGAATGAGACACTGTAAAATTCTGGGTGTTCATCCGTACCAGGACAGGCTCCGTAAAGCCGTCTCTACGAGCAGGCGCAGGTTAAGGATGCTAACAGGCATCCTAAATGGGCACTGCACACAGAACAAACACCTGTTTCGCATGGGCTTAGCTAACTCTACCCGGTGTAGAAGGTGCGGAGACGCGGAGGAAACTTCCGTACTTCTCCTCTCGACTGTCCTACATGGGACTTGGAAAGGCGGAGCTACTTTGGGGTCGACAGAGTAGACGAACCCAAACTAGAGAAGTTAATTCTCAACCAGCTCGCACATGTTTTCTCACAGGTGCAACTGAGTTAGAAGGCTTAAACGATATGGGGGCACAATAGGCCTTTTTGGCCGAGCGTCTGCACGAGGTCACCCGCCCATGGGAAGGGGGAAAAAACGCTCCTCCTACATATAACCGCGACTTTTGAAAATGCAAACCGTTACCATCACAGTTACACCTTAACATTATCATTATTGTGGAAGACCAGATGGATTTTTCTGACAATATGTTTATCAGGTATGTCTTGGTTACAGAAATTAAGTGAACGTTTTGCATTAATTAAGTAGGTGTATCACATAGGTACAGTCTTTTTTTCTTGTGAATTCGTAAAATGCAAAAGAAATATCTACCAATGGTTTGGTTGAATGCCTTATAGTATGGTTAAAGATTGATCTTATTTGGAATTAACCAACTAGGAATATATAAACTAAAAGAAAGATATACAAATAGTGGACTTTGTTGTCCATATATATATAATCGAATTATTAGACTAAGTAACCACAATACTTTGTAACAATCCAATAAAAGTTTGATTAAAAAAAATCATGTTTAACAGAATAAATTATAATTTTTATTAACATATTTTTACACATAATTGGAATCCATTTAATTAGAAAAATCTTTTTATCACACTTAAAAAACATTTTTAATTTTATCAAGAATATTATACAACTTTTGATATGGCAATAGCAGTTTTACAGCCAAATTTTATTGCCTCAGAAAAAGCTTTATAAAATGGAGCTTGTTCAGCGCCGTGATCCATTCCAGTATCATGGTGCTCCTGTTCTTCATCTCTAAATTTTGTGATAGTTTCCAATAATTCCTTATTTACTTCAGGGTCACCCATAAGCTTCCTTAGTTGATCATTGTAATGGTCCACAATAACAGTTTCAACTGCTACGGTACAAGCCATTGCTGCTTTATCCCCTAGCAATGCAGAACCTGCACCTAATGCAAATCCCATTACATTCCAGATAGGTATCATTGCTGTAGGTCGTACTCTATGTTTTCGAATTAATTCTTCAAATTTTTCTCTGTGTTTAATTTCCTGATCCCACATATGCTTTATCAAAGGACCTTTCGACGTACTCCCAAGTACTGCCATTTGTCCAGCATATATTCTATCAGCCCCAAATTCACCAGCATGGTCAACACGTATAATAGAGTCTAATTCAGCTTTAGTAGTACGATTGCAAGTATTATGAGATGTACTGGTGGAGCAATATCTAGGAAATATTAATAACGATCTTCTAATTATAACTTGTTGCGTTAACATTCTGTTAGAAAGGCTATACTAACAGGTAGATAACTAAAATAATACAGAAACAACAAGATAATGAGATAAACAAACAACATAACCTTACACCATTGAATCAGTGTTGTCAGAAATACGAAATAACCAGGATATACAAAAACAGGTATGCTCATTTCAGATCTTAAACTCGTCCAGACCGCGCATGACGTCAGTGCGAAGGAAATTACATTTGAAATTTATTTCAATAGGGGTTAAAATCACTGGTTTTGTAGGCGGGATTTGTATTTTACAATTAATGCTTCGCAATGACGTATGCATAAGATGCACGTCGGCATACCTCTATCTGTGTATTCTGGAAATAACTGAATTTTTCGTACTTATAGCAACTGAAAATATGGAGCATATAGCAAAAATCGCTGATCAGCTGATATAACCTACTGCTACAATCACAATCAAAAATTCTCAATAGAAAACTGAACCGTGTTGTAATTGTCACAAATTGTGTGAGTATCTGGTCAGTATCTACAACTCTACATATTTATAAACTACGCTACGGCTGTAGTCTGCTCACTGATTGGAAAAAAACACTGAACAAATACCTTTTAATCACATAACACATAATTTACGACACAATTCTGTTGTTTACAATGTATGAAGCCTTTGAAATTTTAAAATGTGAAACAGAAGGTAAAAAATACTATATTTTCCATTATTATTATTTTTGCATATTTTCGCTTTTAGAGCTCTTACATTATTCGAGTGAAATTGATCAACTGCATAAAAACTATGTTATACAGGAACCACATTCATTTTATCGAGATTATGTGTCAACAAACACGCCTCTTTTAATAAAAGGAGGATGTAGTGACATGGTTGCAGTTAAGAAATGGAGTGCATCATACTTCAAGTAAGACCAACCTTTTTAATTTTACATGGATTCAAACAGACTAAAGTTTGTTGTCAAAAAATTTGGGGCCTACACCTGAAGCCCTTGATAAAAAGAATTTTGGATCATATTATATTCATTTTGATGTTATTTATCAAAAATCTCTTGAAGATCCAGATGTGGTCTTAAAAAGTCTACAAATAGTATGTTGTCCTTTTCTCCATTGTTTGCTCAATTGTGAAAATGTGGTCTTGCACAGTACGTCCAGCCACTTTGTGCTTCATCCATATGGAGTTCTATCAGAGATCTTATTTTGTTGATTATGATTTGTTCTATGACCTTAGTGATCGCATTGAGCAATGTAATTTCCCTATAATTTTTACAATCTTTAGTATCTCCATTTTTATATACCGATACTATTAGTGCTGTTGTCCATTCTTGTGGTATTCTCTTATTAGCCCAGACTTTATTGATTATTTGCAATAAACTTCTTCTCCCCTCTGGTCCTGGATATTTCAACATTTCTGTGGTTATTTTGTCATCTCCTGGTGCTTTACCAAGAGAGATATTTATTGTTATTGTTCGGATTTCATTTCACACTACTGTATACAGGATATTTGTTCAGTTTTAAGATTTTTTTTAACACAAGAAAGTATTTGGAAAATAAAAGCGTTTTACAAAAAATTGCACGAGACATACACATGGGCCCACCTATTGGGGGTATATTACCTACCTTATAACAGTTGTTCGAAGATTTCCCCGCCCGAATAATACGTGTGTAGTCTCGACAAGTGTTTTTACGTGTCAATCACCCTTCCAATAGTACACAATACTAAGGTAGTCGTTCCGATATTTCTCTGTTTACGTATTTATCAATAGCGCCTCTCAATAACATTAAACTTTGTGGATGGCGAATAACCTCACAGCGCTAGTCATCACAAACAGCATAAATATACGTTTGCTTACATTGCACTATAACATGACATGCAACGATAACATGTACCGTAAGTTCCCAAACAAGCTGGTCTTACGTTTAACCCTCATTTAAAGTTTACTATCTTGGAATTCTAATATCTCGGTTATTACACAACGTAAAAATTCCATTTTTTTTATATCGCCCTTATTTGAGGAATACTATCTTCTGGTAAAAAAATCGTAAAACTGAACAAACACCCTGTATATAGGTTGAAATAGAATATTAGCAAATGCTGTTTTGTTTGTTATACTAGGAAACGTAATCCCACCGCCTCTATATAGTATAAATGGCAAACCATTGGGGAAAGTCGACATCTTCAATGACCTCGGGGTACTTTTTCATTCTGCTATGAGCTTTTCTCCGCATATTAAAAGTCTTTCCTTGTTTGCCTCTAAAACATTGGGCTTCGTTATACGTTCCTCGGAATTTTTTCAAAATGACCAGCTACTAAAAACATTATCTTCGTTGTGAGTAAATTGGAGTATACGTCGCAAATCTAGTCACCTCACAACCTCTAACTTCAGCTCTCAATTGAAAAAGTACAACGTTGCTTCCTTAAATATCTATCCTTCAAAGCTGATGGAGTATATCCCGAATGAGGAATCAACTACATATCGCTACTTCATAGGCATCGTATGACTTCGCCGTAAATGTGCTGTCATTGATTGCCCATCTCTTCTTTCTTCGCTTAACTTTCGTGTCCCTCGTTCCTTGACTTCCTGCTCTTTTCCTCTTTCCAGATCTAACATCCTCAGCGCTTCTTTCCTAGCTACTATGTGTCGTTCTGCTGACCTACATTATAATGATATTTTCTTTGGTTCCATTAATGAGATGTAGAATTATTTATTATATATATTAATTACAGTTGAGTGTTGTTGTATAATTGAC
>SMLS01063224.1:0-11837 GCA_004785975.1 Popillia japonica
TGTATATTTGACAGTTGTATACGCTGTCATTGCAAACAGATGCACAGCAAATGCCAGTGATCAATGTATATATATACCGATAATTGGTGATTCTCACATAGTCATGCACATATGTACGTATATTAGACGCGTCAGGGCCGGACTCGGCTAAAGACAAATTTATTTTGCTCCATATATAGTTTCACTAGTACTGGTACTACTACGCACTGTCACCGCTCGCCATCTAATTCAGCGTTTACTATACACCGAGTAGGATAGATGGGAAACGCTCATTTGGACGTATAATTATAAAAAATATCGGCGATTTACATATTACCGACTCATTCGGGATGCTGGTGCACGGATCGAATTTACATATCCGATTCTTTTTCTTTTTGCTCCTATTTTAGTTCTTCGTGTGCGTTTTAACGAAGAACGCATAACCTGTTACGATATCCGCCGGGGTATATAATGATAGAAACGTTTTAATCAAGTCGTGCAGAGGAAACGGTTTTATTCGATGTTAAATGAGGTACATGTGCTTTTTCACTTGATAACTAGACCCATGCGGGAATACCAATTATTAAGTTATCCTTTTGAATTAGTAAAGAAAAAAGTAGATTATTTGTAACCTCCAATCAGAGATGGCGCAAACTCTGAGGAATCTTCTTTGCAATTCTATAGAAAAATCCTGTCTGAAGTGGTTTTATACGATATCATACAAGATTGAAATACGAAAGTCTATTTATATATATACAGGGTGCTTCATTAATTATGGGAAATATTTTAACTGGAGATACTACGTGTCATATAATGACCATTGACCAAAATTGCAATGGAGACCGGATACTAAAAAAAACAGAAGAAGAGGAAGGCTTAGGAGAAGATGGGTTGATCAGATAAGATAAATGGGAGAAAGAAAGGGAAAGAACTTTGAAGAAATGAAAGCAATGGCAAGAGACAGAAAAAAGTGGAAAAAGGGGGTAGAAGAAACGGAACCCTCATCCGACACCTGAAAAGGTATAAGGATAAGAGAAGAAGAAGAAGAAGACTAAAATTGCACCGTTTTCGAGATGAAGGTCTTCAAAGTTTCAGAAAACGAATAATTTTTTCCATCTTTAAACTAACCTACTTGTGCGATGAAAATAATATTTGGCATTGCGATTTAGTATTGTTAGATGCTTCTTATGGTGGAATTTTCTGAGATTAGCAAAATTGCTCCTTCTGTTAACATCAATAGAACTTTTTTGGTTTTTTGACTTCCAAGCATCACCACTTAACCATGCCAAAAAAGAGCTCCTCATATAGGATCTTCATATTATGCTTGATTTTCGAGAAAAACGAGAAAGTTGGGAATGATAAATGAAAAAATATCGAGCATTAGCAATATTTCTCCTTCTGGCCGAAAATTTGGAAAAACCGAAAAAGATGATAGAGATTCTAGTTGCTATTTATATATTTTTGGCAAAAACAAAACATTTACCCCAAATCTGACACTTTTATCGTGTTCGGCATGGTTAATTACATATATATCCAAAATTTGAACGAAATCGAACTCCATTTGAAAATTGTCAAAAATCCACATTTTTTTCCATTATTAGTTGGTTTTTTGAAAAAAATCTTGACCTCGCCGATTTTGCTAAAATTTTAAATATATATGTAATTGACCATGCTGAATATGGGGAAAATGTCAGATTTGGGCTAGCAAAGGCTCTTCTTGCCAAAAAATATGTAAGTATGATCGACAATTTATATATTTACACACCTTAGCCCAAATTTGACACGCTTATCGTACCTATTCAGCACGGTCAATTACCTACATATATATTCAAAATTTGAATGAAATCCAACGTCCTACAAAAATTGTCAAAAATCCACAACTCTTAACACTAAAAGATTTTGTACGCTCTATGTAAAATAAGAAATGTAAATCGAACATAACGCACCTTCCTAATTGGCGTAGGGTTTTTTAATATAATTCAGTAATTCAAGGTTTATTTTTTTAATTTTGACAGCTGTCAAATATATTTTTTACAGGAATTTTTTGACACAGCGATTATGAATTTTTTTATTCTTACAATATAGAAACTAGAAAAATTCACAATTTGTGTCAGTATTTAATTAAATTAATGGATTTTTCTTTTGTTTCAGGTAAGTTCACTGTAAATTGTAAGTATTCTGTTCGGAATATAAGTTTTGACGAGGGATATTATTACCAAAAATGGTCCAATTAACACTGGGCCAGAAAGATGCTTGTTTGTTGGTTACTATGGTGACATCAGATTTATCTGATCCTACCTGCTATTTATATATTTTTTTGCGAAAAAAAAGACATTTAGCCCAAATCTGACACTTTTATCGTGTTCAGCATGGTTACTTACATCTATACACAAAATTTGAATGAAATCGAACTCCTTTCGAAAATTGTCAAAAATCCACATTTTTTCCATTGGTACCCCTTGCGTTTTTTCAAAAAATTCTTGACCTTACCGATTTCGCTAAAATGTGGAATATATATGTAATTGAGCATGCTGATTACGATAAAAATGTCAGATTTGGACTGAAGAGCTTATTTTGGCCAAAAAAGGACATAAATAGGATCTCGAATCTCAACATTTTTTTCGGATTTTTCCAAATTTTATGGCAGTAGGAGGAATATTTCTAAGTGCAACCTATATGTATTCTGACAGCTGAGAAAATTTGCTACGAGGAAGTAGTGAGAAACCCGAGAATCCCTCATTGTTGGTAAGAAAAGGCGCTCAGAAAATGTGCATTGGATATCTAGTTAGCGTCCCCAACCAGGTAATAATTCGGTCTATCATTTCTGAGCATCTTTTGTTAAAAATAAAAGTATTAGGGTACCTAGAATTTAGGACCTTCAACCAATGCAAAAATTCGTGGAGAATGTACAGACATGGACTGTTTGTTTAAAATTTCTAATGGATTCATAGATGTAAGATGCAAAACTGACCATTCACGACATCTATCGCACCCTGATGCAAGAAAATAATGACGGACAAACCAGGAATATTGAACAAATTGGAGAATTAACCATATTCCTCCAGCCAACTTGAAAAAGCAGGAGATGAGTGAAATGTGGAAATATTTTTGATGATTTTTGAATAGTGACCACCTTGACATGCTTCCAAATGGCGCTGATGATGATTCTTTGAAAAAAAAATATTATTAGAGCTTTCGCCTAGAAAAATTTTCTGCTTTGTTTCCAAGAGGTTGCCCACGACTACATCCTCTTAATTAGGGATGTAACCAAGCTGATTCTTTGGAGGAGCATAACTTGACTCCCTCCTACTGGCCAGGGACATCTCCTGGAGAGTTACCAAGAGAATCAGTGCAATTGTGGTCTACTATTTAGTGGCACTGCAGTGTCTAAAAGCTTCCTAAGGCTGGATCTAGTTCTGTTAGCTGCAAAATGGTTAGAAAAAGTGATACCTAAAAAGGTTTTTGCAACTTCAACACCTTACATTGCAATACTCATCATCCAAATGATGATGTAATATTCTGGCCTGATTTGGCTCATGCCATTATGCTGGAATCACTCAGAACTGCTTAAATGAACATCACGTAAACTATGTACCTGAGGAAGACAATCCCTCAAAGTACATTTAGAAATTTTGGGCGCTACTGAACATGAGAGTTAATGACAAGTGTTGGGAAGCCTAAAATGAAGCACACTTACAGCCCAGAATATACCAGAAGATTCGAGAAGTGAATATAAACGTCGTCCAAAGAATGATGGGGAGAACTATACCAAAATTGCGTCCCATTGAGGACCACAAAACCTTGACACAAGTCTAAGATTGCAATGGTGAAAATTAATATTTAAAAAAAAAAAAAAAACCTTACATTAGCACAATAGAAAAAAATTAATTTAGATGCAATGTTTGTACTTATTGTACATACATACATACATAGATACAGGACAGCTTTAGGTGATGTTATTCCGTTGCACAAACAGACCGAGTACGTACACTTTCTATTTACCGTATACTGCAGTAGATTTATGTTGAAACGCTACACCCAGAATTAAATTAAAACTTGAAAAAAATCGACGTGCAGAGAACCGGTGAAGTCAAAAATTTATTGGACCATTCAGGACATTCCGCACCTTTTTTTCTCTCGAACTGTCTCCCTTCCTTCATTCGCCTCTGTACACATTGTATTCCTCATTGCTCAAGAGTCTTAATATCCATAGAGAATGTGGATTTCCAAATAAGTCGATATAGAATTTAAAGACCCAGCGTCGTAGGTCGACATAATAGCAGATACACGAATGGTAATTGGATGCTTAAAAGAAAATTCTAATCGGTTTCGCAATAAATAATTGAAACGTCTTATTGAATACTTACACTGCCGTTCATGAGTTTGGGCGCACTATACATACAAAAGATTTATTAATAGAAATGAGATTTAGTAAAGCTTCAAAACTAGTTACGGCAATTACTCAATATGACCTGAATTTTGTTGATGTAAAACAGTGCACGAAACTTGTCATGAAGACCTTCTTGAATGATTTCCTATTTATTTTCTGAAGACCAGATTGTACAGTTCTAAATATTGACTCACCAACCATTTAAAGTAAAATGTGCTTCAATTTTGCGTAAAATTTTCCAAACCGTGGTTCACTGCTGATTGCTAGCGCATTATCTCTGGCTATGTCTCCATTTTCATGAAGGACTTCTTCAACTTGGACATCACTAACTCTTTCGTTTCCTGATCTTGGTAGGTCAGCTACAGACTCTGTCCTTTAAAATTTTTGTATCAAATTGCCATACGCTTCTATTTGACAAAGGAAGCTCCTTGTATAATCTTCTGCCGTCTGTTTTGGGTCATTATTTTGCTGGTAAACGAACTCTTCTCCAATTACTGCGCATCCAATTGGTACTGAATGATTTTCAAAGATTTTCAAATAAACATTTTAGGTTGCTTTTGCATCCTATTTAACTAATTGGTCTCATCAAATATGGACGCCGTTTTCCGGTTGTAGAAGAACCATTATTAGTAGACATCATCGGATGGATATCTTGGTAAAAAGGCTTTACCCAATTTGGGTACCCCTCAATTCAAAATCACAGTCCACTCTCCTTCATTTTTGCAGTCTGAAACACATGACTTCAAAACTATTATGTCACCAATTCAACCGTTCACTTTTAATTTTGTTAGACAGCTGAGGCTAAATATAATGTTTATGTCAATAGGTAAGTGTCCAAAACTATGGTAAAGTAAAAAAAATCCTTAGGTTTAAAGGTCTAATTACATCATCAAGTCTGCTAAATCTGGTAAGAATGTACCCATAAAAGTAGAGTTACTTTCCTTGCATGCACCAATGCAATCGTTGAACACAAAATGAAACCACCAGTAATTGGTCTTCACTTCCAGTGGAATACGCAAGTACGAAAAATTCTTGAATGACGTCCTGGTTATTTGAAAATTGGGTTCATAATTCCTTTGTTCCGCACGTTTGATGATTTTTGAAACAACAGAGATTACCACAAAAAGATATTTTACTTTTGGATAACGCTTCAAGTCATACACGAGCAGAAAACATGGTTTTTGATGATGAAGGAATCCCTACTGTCTACATGTCCCCAAATGTAACAGTTATGATACAACTCATGGACCAGAATGTCATTAGGTTAACAAAATTGTTTTATAGACGAAGTCCTTTATCCACAATAGTTGTTTCTGATAGCAACAATATTTCAGCTGTCATCAAAAATTTTAGTCTAAAAGATGCTGTTACACATCTTGTATTAGCATGGAAGAATGTGAAAAAGAAGTAATTGCTAAGAGTGTACTTTCGAGATTCCGGGGATTTAGATAATTAAATGAAAACACCAAGTAACAGTGACAGTACTGAGTTTACGCGCCACTCTCTAACTTCTGTGTACCGCGCTGGACTCTAACTAAGTTGCAATGGGGCTCGCTAGATGGCGTACTGCGATGAGTCTCTAATTTGACAGCACGTTGTTATTATAAGATTAATTATCTAATATACACAGGTTGTGGGGGGTAGCATGAATAAATCAGGTAATATATATACATTCGTTTACAATATTTAGGGAAAAAAATATAAAATAAGTTCTTGTTCATACACAGGTGAAAAAAATAAAATGTCTACAAATTGCACAAATAATAAAGCAGGCGGTTTACAGAACAGAATACTGAAGCAACAGATATATATTTACAAAAGTGATATGATAAATAAATAAATAAATGAATAAATAAATAAATAAATAAATAAATAAATAAATAATAAATGTGCCTGTGAGGGTCAACAAAATCTCGACACCTTACCGGAAGGAAACGCAGAGGCCAACTAAATCGGCTCACTATGCGACCGGAACGGGGGTTGTACTACAGAGGCCAACTAAATTCGTCCCACTCTACAGAACACTCGGGATTGTATGGGGCCAACTAAATTCGGCTCCCCCAACGGACAGGATGTGCTGGCCAACTAAATCGGCTCCGGCAGTCAGGAAGTGCTGGCCGACTTGAATCGGCTCCGGCAGTCAGGAAGGAAAGGGAAGAGAGTTGGTCAGTAACTAAGTGGATTCTAACAGCAAAACGCGGCCGTTATATCTAGTAACTTTGCGAAGAATATGCATGAAAATTGCATGATTTTTACCAATAATTGCCCCAATTTGCTGAAGCGACTTCTTCTCATGATACATGTTTATAACAATTGTTCGTTCTTTTATGGTCGTTTCTCTTTTCTCTGAACTGATACTGGTTGAGATTAATCAAAACTACATGCCGTGCGATAACATAACTAAAGCTAACCCAACAATAACACTGCATTTATATGGCGAAGGTGTTCCATTTCATTCAGGGAATTCCCTTTTTCGTAGTGTATGGATAATGTTTCCCATCAAATTTAGGTACCTCTGCAGAACTTTTTAATTTTTTGTTAAATGACACTTAGTTTCACATTAAATTATATGTACATGATCTTATAGTCTATTAAATTTGCTAGCTTTTATTGTATTATAAACTTATAAAACAATACTAAGCGAAAAGATATTTAGCTGTTACATTTAAATTACTTACTGTATGAATACTTTTTGCCCTAACTCTATGTATGTGCCTATGTAGTACTTTATTTGTAAGTTCTTTTTGATGATACTGAATATAGGAGTCAAATGAATAGTGTTGGAAAAATAAACTGTTTAAAATTAATATCACAAGAAAGGTATACCAAAAAAATTACAATCATTTTTAAAATAATTTTTTCTTTAATAATAACCAAATTTTATTAAATAAATTTTGTTGAATCCGGACCTGTCATATGTACAAGAAAAAAAAGACGCTGCAAAAATTTCTAATAGTCATAAACAGATATTTTTTATCAAGTTGAATGATATGTAAATAAATGCTTATTGTACTCTATGAATGCATTTGTTTACGAAGCAGCTTTGCTCCTCTATGAATTGCACATGTGGTCTTTTCACAAATATTCTATGTATAACAAAGTCACACATTTACTACAGATTTTATTCATTTTGCCTATTTTTTTTTTTTTCGTAGGAATCAGAATGTCTCTCAGACGAATAGCTTCCAAGATACAGCACTTTGCATTCTTATCTGGCCACCCAGTACAATGCTTCCCAGTATTTACTTCAACAATAAGCAACAAAATCACCAAGTACACTATACACATACGCTTTTATGCATACATTAGTATTCCTGCTGGAAATTAATTGCCTGATAATCACATCTCGGTGTGAATTCGTGGTACGTCATTCATCAAGAGTTCGTTACCGTGGAACGCGTACGCTACGTCTGAAATACGAAATGAGCAGATGAACCGGCACCATCGTCCGAAACGTAACAATTAACCAATCCCACCGTGAATTTAAAATATCCCGAGAGCTTGGCCGTCTCCGTGTGTGAATAAAACAACTGACACGCACACACTTTTCAAACGTACACGGTAAAGAATGATTTTCTACCTACCCGAATTCCGAAACAAAAAGGACGAAACACAAACGCTAGCATAACGTTCCGACGATTGCTAGTTGTTCGAGACGTTTTGATTTATCCAAATTATGTTTAATAAGCGATTAAGTATAAGGTAAATAGCAGGTTGATAAACCAGGTGCCACGGCGAACACGAAACTAGTCGGCCTTGACTTTAAAAAGCACACACACGTATCAGCATTTATACACAGACACATACTTTGTTCATTATAAAAAACAGCGTACTCCTGCACACAAGACGATATCATTTAAAGTATATTTTCGTATACATACATATGTAGATCTAAGTATGAATATATTCTAATATATCAGCGTCTCACGTTAGAATATTGCGGCTATACATAATGCATAGGTTATTGAATGAAGTTTAATAACCCTAGAGTTCAATTTTTTCAACGGTAGAACCGCCACAGGTCTTGAATATTTGCGTCCGAATAAAAAAAAATCTTACGTGTTTGCGGTTTGTATTTTAATTAAATAAGAGAATAAGTGGGGATAATTCAACTTGATTTGTCAAATTTAGTTCTTTCGAATCCCACTGTATGTACTAGTAATAAGCAAAGTCGAATGCTCTACGCCAGAATTTTCTAAATCACAAAGCAAATTTATTGCAAGAAATGGGCGTTCGGAAAGAAGAAGAAGGTTTTAAAACTAAATTTTAATTCTTAAAATGCTGCATGACCTGTCATAGGGATTGTTAACTATAGCTGTCACTTTGACAGATAATATACATTGATTGATAATAACCTCCAAAATTGGTTCATGGCATAAAAAATTAATCAAAATTTCTTTAAACTTCAAATTGATTGACTAATCTTTTGACTGCAATTTATAATAGCATCCGTGGAAAATTAGGATTAAAAAGCTCATGTTTCTCTTTTTAAGGGAGATTTGATTGATTGAACTGAACTGTGTGAACGTAGATACAAACCTAGATGCCAAATACGCAGCTGTCACTTATGACAGTTTTCATTATTAGTAGTAAAGTAAATTCTTCAATTGAACATTCTATAACTATGCATACAAAGGATTGGTCATGATTCCTTCCATGTTTAGTTGTTTGAAAGTTTCATATCAATACTGACGCAATTGTCGCCAAATTTCTTTAATGTGTAAACCTAACCTAAAAACCATGCGACTGGTTAAGGTAGGATAATGAAAATTAGTTTTAAACGGAAGAAATGAGTCATCTTTCATGCATGTTACCATTTTGGACAAGATGAAATGACACATAAGGTTTTAATGAGAGCATTTTTACCGACATCTTAATATATATAATAAGATATTACTCATAGATCTACTATAAGAAAAATAACAGTTAGCAGTCTAAATGGATTTTTCTTAGTCGTTTCATGGTTATCACTATGAAGTACTGTCAAAAAGAACAATAACAGTTAACAGTCTAAATGGATTTTTCTTAGACTTTTGATGATGGTCACTATGAAGTACAGCCAAAAAGAAAAATAACAATTAGCAGTTCAAGTGGATTTTTCTTAGTCTTTTAATGATGGTCCCTATGAAATACTGCCAAAAATAAAAATAATAATTAGCAGTCTAAATGGATTTTTCTTAGTCTTTTGATGGTGGTCACGAAAAAGTACAGCCAACAAGAGCAATAACAGCAACAACAAAATAAAAAGAATAATTAGCAGTCTAAATGGATTTTTCTTAGTCTTTTGATGGTGGTCACTATGAAGTACTGCCAAAAAGAAAAATAACAGTTAACAGTCTAAATGTATTTTTCTTAGTCTTTTGATGGTGGTCACTAAAAAGTACAGCCAACAAGAGCAATAACATCAAAAGACTAAGAAAAATAACAGTTAACAGTCTAAATGTATTTTTCTTAGTCTTTTGATGGTGGTCACTAAAAAGTACAGCCAACAAGAGCAATAACAGCAACAACAAAATAAAAATAATAGTTAGCAGTCTAAATGGATTTTCCTTAGTGTTTTGATGGTGGTCACTATGAAGTACTGCTAAAAAGAAAAATAACAATTAGCAATCCTAATGGATTTTTCTTAGTCTTTTGATGCTGGTCACTATGAAGTGCTGTCAAAAAGAAAAATAACAGTTAGTAGCCCAAACGGATTTTGATGTTCACTATAGTACTGCCAAACTGAGAGCGGTTAAAACTCTTATTGCCTAAATCTTGATTCTACATCCAAAATGGTTCAAATGCTTAGAAGGAGAATTAGAATTGGATTTATAATAAGGGAGAGTTGTTATACGGAAAGCTGGGATGGAAAAATAGCTGCAAAAAGTATAATATGGAAACCTTTTTACTACAGTCGCTGCTACACCCTAATCAACATCCCTACCAGTCAGAAAAATCATGTGATAGTGCTCCACACCAACTAGTATCACAAGTAGAAGCATGCACCAATAATCAGGAGATTGGTCTAGTAGATTTTATAGACAGAGAAGGAGAATTTAACAATACTTCCTTTAACCCTTACCTGTCACACTTCTGGCGCCAATCTTAGCTGCAACACTGGGACGTTTTTGACCCCAGCGACATAATCGTCTATTTGAGTGAACTAAGCTGTTTTTCATCGTAAAAAAAATCACAGTTGTTCATTAACTACCCCTTTTCAAGACCATATGAGTGCTATGCAATAATTTTTCAATTTAATTTGTTAAAAAAAATATAATGTGCAAAAAACTTCAAAAAATGACCAGTTTTACTTAAAAATTCATAACTTTTTCAATTTTGCGAATTGGACGCTAAAATTTCAGCAGCATTTTGTCGAAACATATTGCTTTATATAAAAAAATATTGTGATAGTGCCCGCTGAAAAAAAGGTATTTATTTTGAAGAATGAATATCAGAATTTTAGTCATTTTTCAAAAGTGCATTTTTTCATTACAAACATCATTTAATACTGAAAATTCACAAAAATCCCTTCTTTCTGAATGTTGAGGCCAAGAATCTGCGAAACAAAAATTAGAAAAAAACATCAATTACAACTTTAGCTGCCACTCTGGGGTTGCTGACGACCCCGCTCCAATTTACTTGAGTGTCACAGACAGACTGACGCACTTGACTCACCGGCAACTATACTAAGGGAAAGAGCAACTCTCGAACTATAACTAGATGGCACTACGGACCCGGTTTCCGAACATTAAAGGGGGGATGTGTAAGGCCCGGTCACGAACGACCTCAGGGTGGCAGCTAAGGGGTAGATCAATGATAAGAGCTGCCAACAATCGGGGTGTGGCAATCACTATTTATTAGTGGATCAAGACTATGCTGGGAGGAAGACTCATTGAAACATTATTAGTGGGCGAGACAATGCAGATGTTGGTGCGCAGTGGATGCTCCCAGGGAGGCGGAGAGGGGAGGATAATGCAAACACTATTTCAGAAATTATCCAAAGAGCTCTGAAAACAACGCAAAGGTGGTGTATAGAGGACAACGAATCAATCGTGTGAAAGCAACACTACTTCCTTTCACGATAAGGATGGTCTAAAACCACCAACACTTCATAATAAACTGGTACGATTCTGTCAAGATGCTATGTTCCTGCCTCGATGCTAACCTGGAATCAACATCATCAAGTGCATTAATGACCACCCGCAAGGCAATTGGGAAATCATGCGTATTAAAGCCACGTATAATGGACTAGTTGTAGCCTATAGTGGTAAGATCTTTGAAAATTGATGGGAGAGTACGAAGGTCTTTAAGTGGTCTCCATTAGTGCAGGCTAGCCTTTATTCCTAGGAGGGATGCTCTTCAATGAATGAGGTCTTCTCCTAGATGCTTGTCAAGAATATTTTCTCACATTTTGGAAAGGAATTATGCAAGATTGGATCATGGACAACTTATCCTTAGTCCAGGTTGCTCTTTCTTCAGCTTTTTT